>JAVQKC010006360.1:0-17762 GCA_036025475.1 Philypnodon macrostomus
GGACACACTTACTTTGGCAGAGAGCAATGAAACTTGGTACAGTGATTCTCCACAGTGTACCCAACATAAAATATTATTATGAACCCACCCTACAACAAACAGGAAGTCGGCCATTTTGAATTGATTTTGGGAGGTCAGGTATATTTGACAGCCTCTAACGTGCACATACTTTGCCCGATTAGGCTCTAACCTAAATACCTAATTACCCCCTGACCCTGAACACATCTGACTAATATGGTGGCACCTCTATAGCGCCCTCTATAGACTGAAAGAAGAATGTAGTTTTAGGGAATTTTCTAAATTTGGCAAAAACATTCTTCACAAACATCCAGACAAAAAAAAAAAAGTCAAATAGACCCTTCCCATGATTGTCATGGTTTGGGGGCGGGGCCTCTTAATTGCTCGTTAACAATATTAAAACCCTTAGAAATCAGAAAATGTCTGATTACGGTGCCCGTTGGTGACAGTTGTAGCAGACGTATGGGGCAAACGTATGGGGCAGACGTATGGGGCCGTTTTGCCGATATACACTTTGCTGTCGGGGACGACTGCACAAGCCTAGTTTAAATATATTTATTCAAGAGCCAATCATCTTCCTGTATTTTGGTGCATTTAAAAAAAAAATGGGCAGCTCATTCAATGATTAACATTGATCAACATATTTATTACATTTTTCTTGACCTGCAGCAAAAGCATAATTTAAAAAATTAACTTTTTGTTAGGGGCCCCTGAATATAGCCCCTGTGCCTACAGCTTACACAGCCACAGCAGAAACCCCAGAAAACACAAATTTGTATGTTCCATTAATTACAACAACATAAATGAGGGGCGCTTTATGGCTGGCAACGGCTTTGCAGCTGTTGCAGTGCCGTGTGTCGTATCAGAGGCATTATTAAAGCATGTTCACTAACTCTTTGTGATCGTTTCCCTGTGAGGTCAATTAAAATAAACCGTGTTGTGTAACTTGAAAACAGCAGAAAACATTTCTTGTGTCAGAACTGTAAATGTCTCTGCTTTGTCTATGTACAGTGCACACATGTTTTACATATGCATCCTGCCGCTGAGCCTCTCTCCCGACTCCCGAGAGAGAAAGGGACCTATTCTCATCTAAATAGTTCAGAAATGGACCAGAGTCTGGTCTCTGGGCTTAAATTCGATGCATAGGGTATTTCTTGCTGCACAAATAGGCTCAGTCACTCGATCACAATGGCGCTCTGAGTGATACACGTTATGGGAGTGGCAGCCCTGCTTGGCGCAATATAGACCTGATTTTCAGGGGTGCCCTGATACAACGGTAGGGGAAACACTGCATATTACATATTAAACATGAGGCTACAAAAACAAGTGACTTGTTAGGTTGGGGGTAATGTAGTTCTGGCTCCTAATCGGCTTTCGTTCAACCCACACTATACAATTCAACAGAATGTCAGTGCGAATATAAAAATATGTTTTGTCTGTCTTTGACTGTGCTGATGCCAGAGTTTTTGGAAATCTCCACTTGAAATAAAAAAATATTAGTTTTTGTGAAAAAAACATGTAGCCAGGGCCTTCGATACTTACACTTTACAACTAAATGATTTATATTTAAAAAGAGTGAAATAACTGAACCATTCTTATATTAATTCATTCTTGTTTTGACCACTTGCAAATATTTATACAAAATGAGGGCTTTATGCAATGTTTCACTTGTCTGAGAGGTTGGGAAGACTAGACAAGACAAAGAAATGAATGGTCAGATCATTTAATCATTGAAAAGTAAGTTAAATATGGACCAGTAACAAGGAAAATACAAATATAAAAAGACACACAGTAAGGGTAAGCATTATTGTTTAGGAGGACCTTACATTCCTGCAATGGTAAGTCTTTCAATTAGACATGATTGAATTATTTGATCATTAACTTTGTTGTTGAGAGTCACCCCTCTGCCCAGGTGCTGCAGGTAAACACATAAGCCCTGCCCCTTCACTCATGTACACTATAGTATGCCTGAGAAAGTAAAACATGGACCGGATCACAAATCTGGACTAAGACCTCTGGCCATTACCCACAATGCACCTAGACCACTTCCTGTACACAGACCTCAGCAGCAGCTCCCCTCCAACCTCTATTCAGACCTCGAACTAGTGGGCTACATTCAGAATTTCGGCATCTAAACTAACCTATCACTAACTGTTTTGTGCTACAGCCAGATAATTTTTGTTCAAGGCTATGTCCACACAGATGCTCCTCCTGCATTTTGAATAATAATTTACTTTTGAACAATGCATTATTTTGTGTCATTATGGTGCACTTTGGGGTTGGTTTTCTTTACATATGATAATGGTGTGTGGTTAGGTGTGGTGACCCATTTTTTTACAAAAACACTACATAAACATCTTGTTTTAGGCCAGGACTATTACTTTCTAATGTGCATTTGTGTATAACTTTTGCTTATATACAGATTTAGTATCTCGTTTGTTAACATTTTCCAGGGACCAGAGGTGATCTTAAGTTAACACTAAAATAGTGTTTTGTGATGAATACATAATACGATAGAGAATAACTACCATAGATGCAGATGGACATTTTGCCACACACATCATTCAGAGCAGATGTGTGCAAGTAAGAAATTCCAGATTATATTGCCATTTTATAACTATAAAATTGGGCTAAAACAAATTGTTTATGTAATAATTAATTTACATTCCTCCGCTTCCCGTTAGGGGCTATGTGAGGCTAGAGCGGGGTGGTGTACAGCAACCTCAAGCGGAGACACTCTGAATCAACTTTGTTCAACTTTTGTAATTTTATTTATATATTAGTAATAAAAAGATTTACCATTTTTTTATATCAAATTTAAATACGTCATAAAGCCAGCAACTTAAATAAGCAAAACTGTAAAGAAAATCAACTCACTTATGGTGCGTTCACAGTGGACGTGATAGACACGAAAATCGCATCCATTTGGTCACATGACATTTTGAAACAACTTGCACTTCAAACACGAGGCAAAATTCACTTATTTGGCTTCTAGGGGGACTGTATGTCAGCTGTCAAAATGCCTTTCAGTTTGATAAGCAGTGGTCAGGTGTACATGTAAGGATTTCTCTGTACACAGTAGGGCTATAGCTATAGCACACTCTAGTGGTGCTTCACCAGGGTTTTGCTGTAAAATGACAATCTAGCTGTAAACCTCAGTATATAATATAGTTAAGAGCCTCCTCAGTCAGTCCTGTTGATAATCTCATCACATTTGTGCTTCTATTTATTAGTATGTTTGGTGCTTTTTTGGTGATACATGGACCAGTCTTCACAGGAGAATCTCTGCTTCAGATCATACAAGTCACACAAAAACACTGCTCCAGTTACAAATAACCATATAATTACTCACTACCCCTATCTCAGGACTCTGACAGGACTCTGACATAGATCCGTTTAGTATTTTTGTCTCTATAAACCAACACAGGTGTGTTTTAATGCTCCGTACAGATGGACAGCGGAGTTTGTTTATCCACCGTGATGCCTCTAAAATGTGATCCCCTGGTGGCCCTGTCCTGGGGCTACGTCGTCCACGCGTCACTTCCCACGGAAGTAGGCTCCTGATTGTTCAACTCTGGCTAAATTTCGCCCTCGCGTCTTTCGCCTCTTCGCGTCTTTCGCCTCTTCGCCTCTTCGCGTCTTTCGCCTCTTCGCGTCTTTCGCGTGACAAGTTGTCCTGCAGCGCGATAGACACAAAAGGGCAACGCAATTTGCGCAAAAGACACAAATTGCCCCAGACAACACGCCTTTACATAGCCTTAACATGGAAATCAGTCGCTCTTGTTGCGTCAGGTGTGAACGCACCATTACAGAGACAACTTTTAAAATTATTAATAAACTCCAAGTTATGCAACATTGGACCCTTCACATTTAATAATTTAATAAATATTGGCCCAATGTGTCTTTAGCGCACCGCCATGATGGGCCAATCTGACCGGCATGTTTTCAGTTGTTGGGGAAACCCTACATACAAACGTTTTGCTGTGAGGCAACTAGGGAGACATTAAAGCAGGTAACTCACTTCTTCTTGGCTTTCGTGGCCAGCGGAGGCGGTGGTGGAGGAGGTGATGGGGGCAAAGCAGAGCGGCCATCTCTTCGAGATCGTCCCCGAAAGCGTCTCTCAGTGCCGGGACTTGTGGAGGCTTTAGCCAATAAAGCACTGCGTCCGGCCCGAGTGACAGGAGGCAGTCCTCGGTCCCGAGGCTCCTGGGACTGAGCCTCAGATGGCATTCTAGGTAAAAAAAAAATAAAATACACAGGGTTAGGGCAACATATATGAATAAAAATGATGATTGAACTGAATGAACTATCACAAATTTAAACTTGAACTGAAAATTCAAGGATTGAAATAGTTCAAGGGCAGGAAAACGGAATGTTTTTACACCCCATGTCTCTTATCAACATTTAATCAATGGCGGTGGTATATCTACTACTACAGTGTTGACTAGACTTTTATCCTTGAAGCCCGCCCTGCTTGTGTTCAAAACTAGCCAGGCCCCCTCCAGCCCCAACCTCTGTTGCACAAACGCATCCAAATAATAAAATTATTAGTTCAGAACATTTATTTACACCAATAAACCCATGGTGTAGTTGTTTGTTCTTATTCTCATTGCTTTACAACATAGGGACGGATGTTTAAGATTCATCCCAATCAAATAACGTTGATAATCTTACACCCCACAGCAGGCAAAACTCTGGGGACCCCTGACAACCTCTGGCTCCCCCAGGTTAGGAACCATTGGACTAGAACATGTCTATAGCAAAGTTAGATAAGGAAAAAAAAAAAGAATTCTGTAAATTTTAAAAAACAACTTATGAAACACAGAAAGTTACAACTTATTATTATTTATTATTTAACTGTTGACATAATATAACTGCATAAAGCACTTTGTTGAACGTTGTTCCTTACCACCTTTAATTCAAATAGACATACACATGCACATTAAACGTTATTAAGTTAATGTGGTAACTCACACATATTTCCAATTGGCGCATAAAACGCATTTAGCTAATAAAGCAGGATGGGGGGGTTAATAAACATTACAAGTACAATACACGATGCAGCGTTTTGTAAAAGTGACGCTAAACTCCCAACTATAACACGCAAAGCACGTTTTATTCTAATTTGTGAATACAAATGCATTCTCATATTGAAATGTGTGGCACCGTCTTTGTATTAT
Source organism: Philypnodon macrostomus (assembly GCA_036025475.1). Classification (NCBI taxonomy): domain Eukaryota; kingdom Metazoa; phylum Chordata; class Actinopteri; order Gobiiformes; family Eleotridae; genus Philypnodon; species Philypnodon macrostomus. Next base: position 5,199 of record JAVQKC010006360.1, read on the forward strand.
TCGTGTCCTTGGCCAACTTTCTCACTGTTGTGAGTATTCTGAGGGCAAATAGAATGTTTTGTCTATCCTAATAAAGAAGTTAGCTACCCAAAATAAACGGTGAAACGTATTGTTCAGGCATGATTTCAAGTAAACATACATAATTTTGAGTAACGCTACATTTTCATCGTCGTTCAAATGCACATACAGGGGTTGACAAATTATAATTAATTAAACTGTCGTTTCAGTGAAATTATATTGCGTTAGCATTTAGCTTCACGCACCGCCCAGTTTGACTGATCACTTCACTGTTAGCATTAGCATTAGCCATTAGCGCGGACTACAAACTGTGCGCTTATTTCGCCTTCTTGCATTAAATGTTAAAGAGTGGCGTTAGGTTAAACACCGAATATTAGAGTTAAACTGGGAAACAATGTTGAATAATTTACCCAGGAGTGGATAGATTGGATGATAAAGGGCGCTCTTACTGATTTGATGCGATTCTCTTTTTCCTCTCCAGCTTTCCAACTTAAACCGTCTCGTTTAGATCCAACTGTTTCCCGAAGTTAACATGTGTTTCAAAGATCTGCCATGATAAGGTTTTCCGACGAAACATTCCCGTTGATCGTGGAAGGAAAAAACACAGTAATTTCGTTGGAAAATGGTGAAAAATTAAAGTTGAAGCGGTCGCTCCGAGATGGAGGCCATGTTTGGGAGCGACCGTAGCACAGCGTTACCGCAAGCGACAACAGTAAGAAGTAGGGCTGACAAAACACTCACTATTTTACCTTAACAACAGCCTCTGGCGGGTTTACGTTGTGGTTTAAACTGACAAGAGAGCAGTTATTCTTAGAGAGAGAGAGTTTAAGGGACTGTATGTTATGTCCGTGATATTAAACGCGTGTTAATTTGTTTGTGTTGTGTAAAAAGTGTGTCTGACCCCGCGGAGGGATCTATTGGAGGGCCGTTCTGGTGAAGCGGCCGCTGTCATCAGACCGGAAGTCCCGGACTGGAGTGGAGGTCGCGAGGAGCCGGACTGAACACTGCACGTGCCCCTAACATGGAGCCCGTGGTGTTTACAAGAAAAGTCAAGTCAACAATAAAAAAAAAAAATGCAAAGATAAACGAGGTAATCCTTCTAAACAACTACTATAAATCAGGAACTGTTAAATAAAGATTAAGTAGGTCCAGTTTTGGTTCTGACCAAGGTTAAGTTACAGTGTGCGGCATTGTGTCTGTAGAGGTAGATAACCCATTATCCATCATTTGGAGAAGCATTATATGTTAGGTTTGTCTATTGGTGGGACTACTTGTTTCACATAGAATGCATTTACATTTATTGACATATGGCTGCTATTTATATTTATAACTCATCACTGGCCAGCACATGCTCCTCAAGCCTAAAGTCCAATTTCTAAGTTCATTACGAAAGACAAAAAGAAAACCAGTTTGCTACTAATATTAATGGTTTCCCGGTTGCAAATTAAATTTGTTTCTGCAAAAGAAGGAAAAGAGGCAATTAATGAAGTTAATGTAAAATGCATTGCATTGTGTAAATTTAAGAAAAGATGTAGATATATATTCAATAGCGTACAATCTTTGCATTTGTCTTTCTAAGAACAATATTTGATAATTTGCTACCGTAGCTGTTCATGCTTTATAGTGTAAAAATTCAGCACTTTCACCACCAGATGTCGCCAGAAATAGAAAAGAAATTAAAATAATTAATTCATATTTATTTATTTTCATGGTATGCATTTAAACAATTTATATATATATATATATATATATATATATAAGTATTTTGTAAACAATTAATGTCTTACAAAAACACATTCCATGAGAGAACAGGAGTAGGATAAAGAACAGGAGTAGGATGAAGAACAGTATCCCTACCCCCTTCTCATTTCATAATAACAAACAAATATAGCATTTTATGCACTGAGCATTTACAAAAAAAATTGCCTAATGCATAATCATTAACATAAAAAACTATAAATACTTAATAAAAACTGGAGGTAACAGTTATTTCTTTTTACAATAGACTGAAATTAAGTCCCAAACTTGATACTGCTATTATTAAACATTTTTAATCACCCAGAACATTTATTTAAAACATGAACTCCAGGCAAAATCTTAAGATGTGATGAACTCCACTCCTCGATCAGTCACATAGAACGAGCTGTCTCTAAAAGTCTTATTCCTGGACATACAGTGGACATTAAACACCTGTGACCTTTGCGCTGTGTCGTTTTTTGCCATTTTGGAGACAGTTTCACTTTTGGAGCAGTTTAAACGGTGTGTTACAAGCCTCTGCCACGATCGACAGAGATATGGTTTGTCCTGGTCTGAGGAGGAAGAGGAGCTGGAGGTAGCAGAAGTCGGAGCAGAAGATGTAGTGGTTTTGCGAATGGAGTGGCAGGTTGCAAAAACAGTGATTCTGTAATCCCTGAAAGAAAATAGTTACAAATTAGAACCACAGGCAACACATTTAGGTTTTTTTCTGTTGAGTTTTTTCCTTTTCTTTTGTTTTTGTTTGTACACTTTTTTTCCTTTATATTTTCCTACTCTGTGTACAATGTAAGCCCATCATAATCTAATCAAGGTCCCCAATTAGTTAGAGAGGCAAACAAAAGCAATGGCACTAGGGTTTGTGATTGCAGTGAAGAACTGTCAGTACAACTGTGTGTTACAGAGGGATTTATAGGAGTTTTGAAGACATATAGGAGTTGAGGATTATCTTTTCTGGCCCTAATGTTAGTACAAGAGTGGTCAATAGCACATATATTATTGATACTACTACATGGTGTGTCATTGGTGTCATTAAGATGAAGTTTTACAAAGCAAAACTTTCAAGGGGATTCTCAGCCAGACTTTCCATGAATTTACCTGAGCAGTCGCCCCAGCAGCTCGGCGCACTTGCTGAGTTTCTCTTCTTGTTTGGCGTAGCTGGCCCCACCCTCGCCGCGGTCTAGCCAATAGAAAGACGAGATGCTGTCGATGAGGAGCAGAGCCAGAGCGGGTCGTGTGGTGAAGGAGGTCTCCAGGAAGTGAAGAGTTAACAGCAGCTGAGAGGAAGAACAACAGTGAACCACCAGGAGACGGGAAAGACAGGAGCGCAGCAGGGACTCATCTGAGCCACCAGAGGGAGCTGCACACAGAGGACAGAGGGGGTGATATAGAATAATTAGGATCTCTAAATATAACAAAAATCCATAAAGAATGACTTTAATATAATTCTTTTTTCCTTCTCATCTTCTCTACAACTACACAACTGGTACAACTAGTTAGCACCGGAGCTAATGTGTACAACAGTGCACTTCCTTATTACAGAATACTTCCTTATTTTCGCAGCAGGCTAAACAGTTGAAGCTACCTCAATCAACCAATAATAGACGTACCCCCAAGGTCTATTATTGGTTGATTGTTTTTGGGTCCCACAGAGTCCCAGATTTAGGAATATTATATAATATAATTTTTTTCAGTGTGCCTAATTGATAGTATTCCCCTTATATAGCACACATTATTCCGGTCCTTGTAGTTCCCTTTTCTCGTCTTTCACACCCCAAGCCTTATGTGCTCTTTCACTACATCCATACATCTCCTCATTGGTCTTCCACGACACCTTTTGCCTGACAGTTCTAACCTGAGTATTCTATGATCCGTATATTCACTATTGCTCCTCTGTACAAACCATCTTCATCTGAACACATCTGACTTTATCTCCATAAATCTAACATGAGCATCATACAGAGGGTATGATGTACTAATTCCTGATCCTACCAATCCTCATCATCAACAAAAACCTAAATACGAGAACCTAAATATGTTAAGCTCTGCTACTTCTAGCTCTACCAGATACATTTCATTCTGATTCATATAATACATTTTGTACCGTTGTTGAGCCTGTTGTCCAAGATGCTGACCAGTCGCAGCATGTCTAGACTGTAATCAGTGTCCACAAACACAACATCCACCTCCAGACCTCCGGCTGAGAGCGGCAGGATACATCGGCACAAAAGGTGGTACAGGAGCTCTGTTTTACCTGGAAAATACAAATACTATGCAGTAAAAATAATAATAAAGTTGCCATTAGATTTTTGGCTTAAGATTGAAACCCTATTTGATATTAGTTTCTGCTGCAAGTGGCAAAAAATTTCACTTAATTTAAGAAAACAAGATAAAAGAATAACAATTCTCTATTCAGACTCAGAGTTTAATCAAAATGATAGTGTGAGTGTCAACAGCCAAACTAATTTGCTTATACTACAGTACATGTTGAGAAATAGAAGGCATTTAAATCCATACCGGTTCCCTCAGGGCCATAGACTTCAACCACTTCACCTAAAGTAAACATATTATATATATCATTACTGTAATAGTCAGTTCATTCTGAGTTAAATTAAATGTACTATAATAATAAACAATAAAACCATATGATATACTTAATGAATAAATTAATATGATTTTGATGACAGGAAAATCTTCACCATTGTCAGGGCCTCCATCTTCAGGAAACAGACGAGGTTCAATGTCTTTCAGGCAACGACGAGCCTCCAGACGAGCAAACAGCTGTAGAAAGTATAGTGTTTAATTAAATTAGTTTGGTATATTAACTACTACATTTTTACACGAAAGGACTTCTCAGTTTAACCCTGCCAATTAGTATAATACAGATTTGTTTGCATCGTTACCGCTGATGGAATAAACCCAGACACAAGGGATCGTCAGTGTATTTTTGTGCACCTTCCCAGCCTGGATAAACTGAGGGGTTTACTAGATGCCTAATGATTTGTCGATTTTAATACAAACAGTTGATAAGCCATAGAAAGAAAACATGCTGAAATGAGGTATATTCACATACAACAGTAAATCGTTGTTAAGTATTACGTTTTTTATCCATTTCTCATGATAATCTAAATAAAGTTGTTTCTGACCTGAGCACCAGTTTCTGTCATCTTCAAAACAAACGCGCGACCTGCCCCTTTCTATTTCCGCCACTTTCTTCCTGTTTTTACCGTAACTAACAGAATGCGCTTTACCATAATGTCCACAGCAAAGCGCACAGACGCACAAAGCTAAAATGTACAGCTCAGTAACTTCACAGAATGGTGTAAGGCTTGTGATGGCTAAATATATCAGATTGTTTACTTCTCATAAATGCTTGTTGTTTTCTTCATTTCTACAAGGTTATTCTTCATTTGATTTTTTTTTTAGTCCTGGACACACCACTGGGCCCCTTCAACCTTTGGCCCCCAGTTCAGTTGCACTGATGCTACACCCCTGACTTTACTGTTTTGTAAGAGTGGTTTTATCAAATAGTTTTGGACTTTGACTAGTCAAAAAATAAGAAAAAAACAATGTAAGCTTAACATTTTTTCAAGTTTATTACACGGGAATTACAGGACAGTAAATATAAACATCTTATTTGGGCAATAATAGTTGGTGAAACAAACAGAGCACCAAGAACAGTAGACACTGAGGTAGACTTTGATAATTACAATCTATGTGTTTCCACAATTCAAAAGCTGAGAAATGTGAACAGTACAGTGTGTGTAAATATATAAAACTACAAATTATATCATGTGTAGTGTTGACAAATACATTCAGTATTACAGTATTGTAGTATAAAAGTAAGGCAAGGACTAATAAAAAAAAACAATAAAAACATGCATCTTGTTTGTAACAGATGTTTCTCAAAAGGTCTGACTTTTGGACCCAATTCTAGCTGATTAATTTAAACTTTTTAGAGAACCAACGCAATGCCATATTTTCTTATTTTCTGTGAGATTTTAGATTCCCATCTCTCCAGTTGAGAAATAAAAAATGGATGCAAACATTAAAACAAAAAAAACCCTCAAATATTCCACACAGGTGGACAGTACAATAGCATGTTTTCAATAATATTGCGTACAGTATAGGCTTCAGAAAATGAGTTGAAACTGAACTTTAATATTTAATATTTTAACTTTGAACTGCATATTGAGGCGAGGTATGTTTTTGAACTATTTACACAGAGCACCATAGACTAAGATCATCACATCTTCCACATCACTGGACACCGTCACCAAATACTCCGAAGCGTACTTAAAATCTACTAAATAAAAATCCTCCCCTATACATTTAGATGATTTTTACATTTTAGGGCTATAATGTTATTTCCCCATCTTTTATCCAGTGATATACTAGTGATGATATTTTTAATTCAACCCAAAAAGGGCATCAGAAAAAACCTGCAAAGTAACTAGTGAATGATTTACCGAAGACTTAGTAGTCTGAGATTACTTTTTTGTGTAAACTCAAATGTAGTCAGTATGCAATCTTATATGGATAGAAAATACCAAAAATACAAGATTGTAATCCAAGATTTAAATGAGGCCATAGTCATTTACTAGAAGGGCTTGATCAACTGCTGTAGTCGGACAGAACAAGGTAGGATGACTGTAGTTTTGCCAGTGTCCACATCTTGATGCAAAAGGAACATATCAAAATTGCTCTGTCTTTTCTTTTTGCTGTGTCCATTGTTTCCCTTAGGTCTCTCCCACTCGTCATCACTGTCTTGCTTTATGTGTTTTGTGTTTACGGGTTGTGTTTTATCATCTGCTTTCTGATTGGCCCATTGGATAGAACTACCACCTTCGTATTCTTCCTTCTCCTTTTGAATGACATAGTGAAATTTCTCAATGTCCTCGTATTCATAGGTAATCTCGCAATTGTCATCTTCAACTGTGCTAACCTCAATTGCATTTTGCATTTGTGCTGCTTCCATATCCAGCCATTGTACATCATCTTGCACCTTATAAACCAAAATTTCAGGTTGTACTTGCGAAGCAGCTTCTTCACCCATTTCTGCATCTCCTTTTGCCGTTTCAACTTCATGATTTACAATTGTGACAGTTTCTAGGGAGCTGTAGATCTTTCCACAGTTACCATCTTGACTTGTGACTTGCTCATTGGTCGAATCTTTTAGCTTCAAGGTCTGTGCTTCCTGTTCAGTCCAATTTCCATCTTGCCCTTGAACGAACATCTTACAAACCACTCCATTTAAATTTGTCATCATGCCATTTCCGATGTTGACGTTACAATCTCCCTCCTGCCTGGCTGACAGTCCTTCTCTGTCCTCACAGCCTCCGGTCATTTGCAAATCTAAACAGATAGCCTTTTCTTGGTCTATTGCAGCATTTCCCAACGACACTTCTTTGTTGGTCAAGTCCTCTGGTGGCCATTGTAAATTGTCAGAAGTATTGGCCACTTCTGTACTCTCAATTTGAATCTTTCTTGTTCTTCCTCTTCGCGTTGACCCCTCTGAACTTAACTGGGTAGGTCTTTCCACCAACATCTTCTCAGACTCCAGTAGATACCTGACTGGTGGACCTACTGCTGAACGTCGAGGTCTATCCAGTTGCTCGGTCAAAACTGGTTGAATTTTCTCCTTAACTTCAGAATTGTCTAGTTTGAGTTCACCATTCTTTCTTCGCCTTCCTCTACCTCTCTGTTTGATGTTGTGATGAGATTGGTTCATCAATTCCCCGTTCTCTGCATTCGCTTGGATTAGCTGATCGTCAACCTTATTCAAATCATCCACATTTTCGATTGGTTTTCTCAGAATTCTATGCTTCCCAAAAGTGTCTTCTATTCGTGTCACCTTAAACATTTGGTTGCTGGATTTCAACCCATCAGCAGGCCTTCTTTCCTCTAGTTTTCTATCAAACTGCGACCCTTTCACATCTGGTTTTATCAATATTCTTTTATATTTTGTCATGTCAGTAGTTCTCTTGTTTGCACATATCACTTTTGACTGTAGTTCAGCTGGAGCAGAATTTGAATCAGCAACTTGCAAACTTTGCGTCTTGTCTATTCCTTCTTCTTGCTTTATCGTTTTTATATCTTTTCTACCTTCCTCCATTGTTTTTTCTTTAACTGTTACGTTGTCAAAAATCTTCCAGTCAGTCGTCTTTGAAGCAATGTCTTTGGACTTTTTGATTCCTTTAACGCGTTTGAATTTTTTTAACTTAAGGGGCACGATGCAAGGCTCCTGGTCCTCATTTAGATCCTCTTTTTGCTCCAGTATATTTTGAGGTGGGCTGGTATTGTGGTGTTCAAACCCAGAACCCATTAGGATTGGTGTATTTGTTTGCCTTCCTTCTTCCTGATCATTTTGCTGTTTTGTAAGCTTTTGGTAGTCATGAAGCTGCTCAACTTTTAGTGATTGCTTATAGTATGGAAGAAAAAGCACCCGTTCAGCTGGCGCTTTGTCCTTTTGACCATTTTCCCTCATAGTTTTTTCTTGTTCTTCCATGTTTGTTTTGCATTTCTCTGTTTCTGTCCTTTCCTTTGCTTGACTGGTCAGTATCAGACCACGTGACACCATGTCATAATCCTGCAGATATCGAACAGGTAACCCAGCTGTCTTCCTTTTGGGCCTCTGATCATCTTTTGCTTTAGTTTCAAAGGTTTGAATCTTTCTTCTTTTGCGTTTTTTAGGTGAAGTCTCCATGTCTGAAGATGACTGGCCGATGAGGTTTGTTGAATTCTGGAGTTTAGAGTTTTTGTCTTTCTTCCACAATCGTCGTCGTCCTCTTCCCCGTTTGATGGGAGGCCTGTCTTCATCAATAATCTGATCTGTAAAAATGTGGAAACACAGTAAATCTCACTGTTACTGATACATATACAGCACCCAGAAAATCAACCAATTGGGAAACTCTAAATGTATTTTTTTCTGATATAGCGCAGCCACAAAATGATATATGGCCTATATATACAATATCTAGGCTCACTGCTCCGTGTCCAGGAGAGATGTGATGTTAAACTCTTACATGACACAAGTCCTTCAGATATGTTAAGCATTATGTTGGATATAAATTGTATTATGCTCACATTTTCTATGTTAAATTGGGCCAATAGAAAAAACTAAAAAGCACCTCCATCAAGGCAGGTAATTTCCCAGATACACAACAAACGGTTCTAGAACCTTCTGTGGGACAACCCTCCAGAAAAAAAATTACAAAACAGTTACTGCTCTTTCTTTGTTTCTATTAATGATCTCAATTCAAAATCATTCAAATCATCTTAATACAATGTGTCATCTGTCTGCCTTCAAAAATGGCACCAATGGGCACCTCAATCCAGTTCTGCGTCTTCATGATATGTACCTGTGTGCAAAAGTTGAAAAAGATCCCGCAAAGACTTTTTGAGTTATTGCGTTCACAGTTATGGGCAGTCATTAATTAATTACTTAATTAATATTCATCGTAGAAGTACCAAAAATCGATACAGTTCGCCGTCTTTATGAAATGTACCTGTGTGCAAAAGTTGAAACTGTCCGGCAATTTGTTTTTGAGTTATCGCGTTCACAGCTAGGATCTGCGGACCTACGTGATTCCATAATCGTTGTTTCACCGATATATAAAAAAATTGTTCCTTGTGTAATTTTTGATCGTCCAAATCTGTTTAGTACTTTTTGCGTCTAATACAGTTGCTATTCTGTAAAAAAGTTCCGGATCCAGACAGCAACCCGGATCACTATCGAAATCTAATCAATTGTTCCCTGTGTCAGTCCTGACCTTCCCTGAAAATTTCATCCAAATCCATCCGGTAGTTTTTACTACTACGTACGGTACGGTTCAAAATTGAGACAAAGCTGCTGTACAACACTTCAAAAGAGTACATGTAGTATCAGAGTTTACCTAGATCAAACTAAACCAACATAGTATCAAAACGCATCTCTAGATGTTGGGGCATATGGTGCTAGAGGGGAGCGCACCACGGCACGTTTTTGTACAGCTGTACTAAAAGAACAGTTTCATTTCAAGATATTTCATTAATTGATGCGAAAGACAGAGAAAGGTTTTGACATTCTGACAGTTTTGGGGCAGTAATAACAGAGATATTAACTATTAAAGTGTAAAAATAAGTTACACTTTAATTAGGTTTCGATATATAAATAAAGCCTAATGAAAGAAGCCTGTTTAATTAGTTTGTTCAGCAAAAAACAGAGGTGATTTCTTGACACCCTCACAGTCAAACACACATCTTCTCCAATTAGATATGTTGTTAAAAGGTGGTAGCAACAACTGGGTGTGTTTGTTGACAGTGAAGGAGCAGGCAGGAACACTTCCTAGAGACAAGTATTAATTACACAAACATGCGTGAATGACACAATACACAACTTTGAAAGCTCAGAAAAATTGATTTTGCATAACATAAGACCTTTAAGAAAGATCTTATGTCAGTTTATCTAAGCCTGGCTCTTGTATGTATAATACTCACCTTGACGCTCTTCGCTGGGTTCCTCTTCATCTGAACTCAGGGGAGCCAAAAGACCCATTGTCTCCGGGCTTTCTTTGAGAGGCACTGAAGGAGACTCTCCACAGAGTGGCATGCTGGGTAATGACGGCTCAGACTGATGCATGCTGGGTGTTGTATGCTCAGACAGATTTGATCTCGAGAGTGATGTGCTGTGCTGTGCGTCTTTTTGGGGAGTCCTTGTTGGAGAAGCACTTAGTAGCACAGATGACAAAGCCGGAGGCGAATATGTCATGGTGGTGTTATTGTGAGAGCTACAGTGTTGCCACAAAGCGCCCCCTCCTGGTTCATCCTCTCTGACAGAGAAACAGTTCCACGGCACATCACATGACCCTGAAATATAGACAATTACACAGAGTTAGTAGTTTATTTGTAAGTTAATTCAAAACATTAAAGTACATGCAGTAGGGTAACGGTAAAGTAAAAAAAAAATAGCCTACTACTATTAACAGAACATGGTTTCGACAATTGAATATTTGACTGTCCGAATATTTTAATTGTATATTTTAACAAAAAACAATAAAAAAAGACCTGTGAATACACCTGAGCTAACCGTATCAGAGTGTGTGTGTCTGGTTGATGATTGTGTGAATTGTGTACCTTGTGTTCTGCAGCCGAGCCCGATGAGGTCGACTTGAACAGCCACATCAGTGTGTTCTGCTGAGCTCTGAACTCCCACCTCTTTACACTGGTCCTCTGGTCTCTCCCACTGACAGCCCACTTCACGTCTGCTGCCTACCATCGCCTCCACACTCTGAGAGACAAAAAGAACATACAAAACTGCCTTGTGAACTTTTAGCTTTCAGTCACAAAGCACAAATAAATCTTGAGTGGGGTCCCCTTGTGTTGCTGTGGCTTCTCTCCAGCTTCACCTACAGGTCAACTGAGAAAAATAGATCACCCATAGTGAATGTTGTATTTTTATGTCTGATCTCAACACAAGTGGTGCAAGTATGTTAAATGGTTTCTGAAAATTTGAATTAGACCTAATTCGCAATAAAAAGTGTGAATTCAATGTGTATTTTATTGTGTGCATTTATTATACATTATCTTGGTCTTTACATAGCGTAAATAATAACGTATACATTTCCATAGAAAAACATTACACTTTTAAGGGGCCCTTTGCTTTGGCCCCTGCGGATCTTCAACACTCCCTGAAAATTCGCAGTTTATTTATTCTCACAAAAAAGCTCTTCCAAGGCTAAAGGCAAGCTAAAACGTGTATGAAAGGAAATATCAGCAAACCGTTACATTCTCCCCTACACATATAGCATTAATAAGCAAATCTGTTAAAAACGTTTAGTTAAAAAAGTGAAAGTTGCACGTTTCTCACCAAAAGCATCTTCACGGCGTCGGTTCAGTGCATGGTGCGCCGAGTCGGCATGGTTACTTCTGTAAAAGTGGGTTTAAAAGCGCAGAAAAACTAGAGAAATGCAGATTTGTTCGAGCAGAAGTAGCTTTGGTAGCTGCTGTGCGCGATGTGTGCTGCAAGACAACAACAAAAGAGAGCGATTATGAGTGAGTGTGACCTCTACTGGACAGGAGAACTACTGCAGGTCTAGTAGCGCGATTAGCATAATAACAACTTCAGATTCAGATTTTATGTGTTTGGTATGTTCCCGTTTCCACAGGTATATAAAAAAAAAAGAAACGGAACAAGACAGTGGTGAGAGCAGATACAAAAACAAAGACACAATTTTATAAAGTTTTAAAACTACAGAAAGTGGTGGAGGTCTCTCCTACCAAGATAATTTATTATCAACAAGCTAATGTACCAGGATGTCGTTTATCACAGTGTGCGTAATTGCAGGCTTTTATTACTGTTTCCTTATTAATCATTTGGACAGCTATTATTTCATATATTCTAAATAAGTGCAGATGGAAAATGGGTAATTATATCGGCGAAACGACGACATTATGGAATCAGGTCGGTGTTCGTCCGGGTCCGCAGATCCTAGCTTTGAACGCGATAACTCAAAAACGAATTGCCGGATCAGTTTCAACATTTGCACACAGGTGCATACCATAAAGACGCCGAAGATTTCGGTACTTCTTCGATGAATATTAACTAAGTAAGATGCAGAACTGGATTGAGTTTGGTACAAAACAATACTGAAGAACAAAAACAAGAAAACAAAAAGCTGAAACTTGTTAGGGATTCCCATTAGCATATTAATGGTAGGGCACAAGCCCATCCAACAGGTGTTTACCACTCCCCCAAGTATCAGCCTATAATCTCAGCTCACCCACCTTTCTAACCAGAACTGAAGAAGTCTGCTG
>JAVQKC010006363.1:0-17813 GCA_036025475.1 Philypnodon macrostomus
ATACTTTGCCCGATTAGGCTCTAACCTGAAATACCTAATGACCCCCCGGCCCTGAACACATCTGAATAATATGATGGCAGTTACCTCTATAGCGCCACCTATAGACTGAAAGAAGAATGCAGCTTTAGGGAATTTTCTAAATTTGGCAAAAACATTCTTCACAAACAGCAGACGTACGGGGCAGACGTACGGGGCAGACGTACGGGGCGACGTACGGGGCAGACGTACGGGGCAGACGTATGGGGCCGTTTTCGCCGATTTACACCTTGCTGTCGGGGACGACAGCACAGGCCTAGTTTACTGTAGTTTATTGTCATGTTTTCTTTTCTATGTTTTACTAGTTACTCTTCCTGAGCAGTGGGAGCTGGGTTATCATGATGGCCCTGAGATGCATGTATATAAAAGACAACTTCAGCAGTTTATGATTGAATGGGATCAAATGCAGGTGATTTCAAATGTCAGCTACTCAGTGCTGGAGATAAGTGAAAAGAGGCCAGATCAACTACTACAGGGGATAGTATCTGAGATGGAGAGTGAGTAAAGCCTGTGCCCTATTGCATTTGTAGTAGTGACTATAGAAAAGAAAAATACTATGGTTGTGCTTTTCTGTCAGAGCCCTTCAAGTATGTGGCCAGTGAGCTGGATGAAGAGGCAGAGGACATGGCTGAGATGGAGAAAGAAGAGGAGGGTGAAAATGAGGAGGAGGGTGAAGTACGTTTTTTTAATGTATTTATTTTGATCTAGGTCCTAAAATAGCCATTTTTGAAATTCTGAAATACATCTGTTATTGCATTTCTTCAGCAGAAGCCATCAACCTCTAGATTATTTGGTGACACCTATCATTTCTGCCCTGTGGCTTTAAAAACCAGCAACGCCCTGGTTCCTTGTACAGATGAAACTGCATCCAAGTATCGGGAACAGATCTATTATTTCTCCAGCCCAGATGCAAGGGACTTATTTATTCAAAAGCCTGAACAATTTGTTGCACAAACTGAGCCATTAAAGGTAAATACTTACATGGATTGGCATGATCAAATCCATTATCAAAATGGTCATTTGTTTGTTTTATGTACTTATCAAAGTCACCAGCCTTAAGAGTCTTCATGCTTGGCACCCGAGGTTCAGGGAAGACCACTAATGGGAAGTGGTTAGCCCAGCAGCTTGGCCTCTTCCACATTGAATTCAGAGAGACGCTCCAGATGCTTGTGATGGAAAAGACAAAAAAGCCAGTGCCCTATTCTGACGATGAAGAGACTTCTGAAGAGCCTGCCGAGGACTTAGACGCACTGATCAGAGAAGCCAGAGGCGAGGAGAATCAAGAGGAAGTTATTTCTGACAATGTACAAGAGGCAACGGTCAGTTATGGTCAACTCTTTCTGTTGCTTCACAGTAGCTTGTCACATTACAATTAAAACATGTTACTCAATAAAATGTTGTTTTTGACTTTGAGCAGGAAGAAGTGGAGCTGACAGATATAGAAAAGGAAATTGTAGCCTACCTGTCTGATGGGGAACCACTCAGCCCACATATACTTGATATGGTCCTCACCCCTTATTGGAAAAAGGATCCATATATGTAGGTGTACATTGTATACATAAATGCACACTGGTGGCCCTGGAGTGTTCAGATCAAATACACATACATTTTTGGTGGAGTGCAGTTTTTGTTTTGTTTTTCTATACTCTTGAACCAGCTATCGTCATGTAACATCTAGCATCAACAAGATATTTTCACCTACACAACTGCCACTTACTGAATATTTTCTCTTTTTGGGACCATTTTCTATAAACCCTACAGATAGGGTTTTTTGAAATAGTCAGACCTCTGACATATTCAACACTACTATCACCATTCTTCTTCCTGCAGATGCTAGGTTTGAACTCTAGTGGGTTGTCTGCTTTATTTTGTGTTGGGACCTTATTTTTAACTTTATGATTGGGACAGTTGAACAGGTGTACCTAATAAAGTGGCCATTATATATACTAGTTTCCTCTTTTATGCCATATTCACTTCTTTAGGTCTACAGGGTTTATTTTGGAGGGCTTTCCATCCAGTTCTGAGGAGGCAGACTACATTGCACAGCATTATCTCTTTCCTGATGTTGTGGTAATATTGGGAGTGGATGCTGGTGATGTACAAAAGCGCCTGTTGCCAATATACCTTGAGGAATGGCGAGAGCGATGCAACCATCGGCGAGCTCAGGTGAAACTACTCCGGGAGCTTCGTCACAAAAATCAGGTAGGTTGTTCAAATGTAATTACCGGTATTTATTTATACTGCATTTTATATACAGTACTTTACATTATAAGGGCACTTTCTGATGCTCACTGAGTGGATTCTGGATTAGCTATCATCATCTTTTCACACACAGGAGGAGAAGATAGCTGCAAGAAGGGCTGAACTTATGGCAGATTTACTGGCTAATACAAAGGTATGGCTTACTCACCAATTAACATGGGACTCAGTGACTTTTAACCAATAAGGTGTCAATATGGACAGGTTAATGTCAATATTGGTTAATGTCCATATTGAAACCTTATTGCCCCACAGGTTAAAAGTCACAATGAAGATGATGAGGAAGGTGATGATGATGAGGAAGAAGAAGAAGAGGAAAAAAAGACAGAGGAAGACATTGAGGCCATGCTGGATGAGGGGTTTCCCCCAGAGGAGCTGAATGATGACTTAGACAACCAGGAGACAGAGGAAGCAGCCACTGAGCGTCTGCAGATGGACATAGCCAGGCGTTTTGAAAAAGATGACAACAACCTCAGTGTTATGATGGTAGAGCGCAACACACATGCTTGTTTAGCTATTTCACATTGGATTAGCTGGTTAGGTATTTACTTTTTGTATTGTCCACTTACAGGAACTACTGAGTGTACAGAACATACCAACAGTGTCTATCAATGGAGCTGGAAAGCCAAAAAAAGTGCAGCATCAGTTGCTTAACAGTGTACAGCCTCTTCTGACTGACAGAGAATCACTCTTTCAAAAATGCCAGCCAATCTCATGTCCTCTTGCCCATAAACTCCTGACCGCCTCTTATAAATTCCACAGTAATTTTGGATTTTGGGATCCAATACATGTGAGCACTTTGCCTCTTTAACAAAAACATTTTAAAAAGGGCTTCCATACCAACCATGTATTTATTTTCAACAGCTGTATGGTGAAAGAGACATAATACATCCAAGACTATGGCCTTTTGATCATTCATATCCCTTGATCTTCAATCGTTATATCTACTTCTTTGAATCCAAAGAGAACCGCTACACATTCATGCTTAACCCCTTGAAGTACATACGCCAGCCCAAGCCCATATCGTCTCTTCCTGTTAGAATATCAGTCATTGGACCTCCTAAATCTGGGAAAACTACAGGTGTGTCTTAAACATTTCTCATCAAATCCTTCTCTGTCATGGCTGTAATTAACAGTTTTCATTTTGACAGTGGCAGAGATGTTTGCTCAAAAGTATGGTTTGGCAAGACTCTCGATTGGCCATGTTCTTCGTATGATGCTGGACACTCATGAGCACACTGATCTAGGCGTTCAAATCAAAAAACATCTGAACAAAGGCCATGTTGTACCAGATGAATTGGTCATTCAGGCTTTAGAGGTGGTGCTAATGGGCTTTGTTTATAATGTTAAAGGGTAAGAACATTATATTTTAATTACACAGCTGACATTGTTGTGGTAGTGAAAAATAAATGTTTTTTTTTATTTGTAGATATGTGCTAGATGGATTTCCAATGACACTTAAGCAAGCCCAGCTAATGGGGTATCGGAGCATTATTCCTATGGTTGTGGCAGAACTTAAACTGGACACAGTAGAGGTGCTGAAAAGAGGCCTAGTGGACAAGATGAAAGCTAACAAGTCAGACAACACATACATACCATATTTCTACATTTTTGTTCAACAAAGTCTAGCATAATATTACATTATAAAACTCAATTCCTGGCAGACCTCACGTGATGCACGACAGCTCTGAGAGCCTCCTCGTCCGTAACTCCTGCTTCAAGCAAGAGATGGAGCATGTAAGGAAACACTTCCAGCTCCAACACAATAACTTGATCCAGCTGGATGGCCTAAAGAGCAAATGGTGGATCTGGAGAAGTATTTTACAGGAAGTTAGCAAAAGTGTTAAATATATTCAAGACTACCTAAAGAGGACCCACAGCGGTATGTTTTTAAAACCAAGCTTTGTCACATGGCTATGTTACGTTATATATGTCATGTTTATTTATTGTCTCATTTCCAGGACAAGCAGCCAGCATTAACAGGCTGTGCATCACTCCTGAGAATCTGCATGATCAGCTTGGGATGTTTAGCTACTACTGTCCCATCTGTCTGGTCCTAGACAGCCACCTAGTGGACTGCTCAAAAACTGCAGACTTGAGTCATGCTGCTGAGTATAGGGGATACTATTACAAGATGTGTGGAGACATGCATTTGGAAGTCAGTGTACCAGGTTTAATTGTGGAAAGCTTTGCATTAAATTAACCCTGGATGTGAGATCTGATTGTAATTGTTTGTCTTCTCAGTTGTTCCTTGACTCTCCAGTTCAATTTGTGGGCCCTAACTGCTCACACACTCTACCACCGCCTCACCTTCTGCCAAAAAAGCTCACTCAAATTCAAGTGAAGAACAGGTTTCCACAGCAAGTTGAGTTGGGAGGCTTCTGCCCAGTGACATATCAGGACGGGAAAAAGAGGTACAATATCCTACATTTATTCATTAAAAATATGACATTTCATGCTGTCTCTTCTGTCATAAAAATACTTCCAGGTATGAAGCCTTAGTTCGAGGAAACATAGAATATGCTGTTGAATACAGAAAGAAGATCTATATAATGGAGACAAAGCAGAAACAAGACAAGTTTTTGAGGTGACTCTCGTCAGGTTCTGTTTATGCCTGATCTTGCTTGTGTTAACCTTTGTGTCAACTCATTTTGACTTAAGGAATCCTGAAATCTACTGGGACCAGAAGCTACCAAATAAAATACCTCCTCTTTGCGAACCTGTACCCTTGAGCTCCCTACCAACTTTGGGTTATTTGGAACAGGTCAGGCTTAATCCCAGCTATTAGTACTTATTTGTGTTTTTGAATGTATTATTTTAGGTAACAAATGACTATTTTCTTTCAGGGAGTAGCAGAATCAGTCATCAAGGCTATGACTGCTGTGGGGTGCCTTAAGCCTAAGTATCCATTTCTCAGTACACAAAGGTCAGCTCTCCTCTATGTAGCTTACTACCTGAAAGGTAAATCATCACAAATCAAGCACTTAAACCAAAGGAGTATTGGAGTATTCGATATGTAGGCTTGATCATGAAACTTTTTTGTTAAAGCATTCAATCCCAAGAGCACAGACAACATTCGGCAGAAGTACAAGAAGAAGCTGGCCATGTTTGAAGAGAACTGTGCACTTATTCCCTATCTGATTTCAACCATGCGGGGAGATTACAGGCCATCCAATGAACAACCCATTGACTTTGAGTTCAAACTCAACAGATTTCTGGCTTTGGAAGACTCACAAAGAAAAACCTGTGTATTTTAGATAACTGTTTTGGAATATGCCTATTTGCTTCTATGTGATATCATATGTGTTATGTTTGAAAACTGTTTGAAATAAAGCAATTCTTAAAATGTGTTACAAATGTTTTATGTGTAATGTGCTTTATTACCCACTAGTTCGGTGGCCATGGCAAATATGGCCATGAAAATGTAACATTTAAGCGTATAAAGTAATTTTCAAACGCGTAAGATACAAAAATGAATCAAGAATATCAGCATGATGGCACCATTACATGCAGTGATTCGTCCAGTTGTTGTAGGTTAATCGCGCGAGATTTCAGGGGGCACTGGGCGCGAATTCGATAAACGGTTGTCTTCTGTTCTGTTGCGATCCAACGCAATCTTTTTAAGTCAGGTAAGTTATGTCTTGTCTTTGAAACATTGTTTAAAGACACACTCTATCACAAGACGCTGTAAAAAATGTCTGTGTGGGTTTGCTTTACGATTTGAAAATACAATTTGTTCTTTTAGCCGCTGAAGCTAACCTAACCCAGAGCAACCCAGTATACACGGTATTCTGTATTCTGGGTTAATGCTACCCCAAGCTAACAGTTACTTAAAATATTGTCATCCGTGTGCAGCTACTCCTAACTGCACGTGTAATCAAGAAATGTTAAGTTTCTTTTTGTCTCTCAAAGTAGCTTGGGTGCGGCAGAAAAATGTCTAAAAGGAAAAGTAGCCCGCTTAATGACAACTCCAAACGAGTCAGACCTGATGGGGAAGACGATGAAGAAGAAGCTGACGAAAATGTTAATGACAGCGAACAGGATGACCCTCTACTGAGCAAACAGGTACGCAAAATACGCACAGTCATAATGTTTTGATAAACCATGACTGAAGCGTATACAGTAGGCTTACTCGAATCTCCTCTTGTTCACAGCTGCTGTCCGCTGGTGATGCGAGTGATGCGGGGGTTGTGGAGAGCGTCACTTTAAAGAATTTCATGTGCCACTCGCATCTTGGTCCTTTTGCTTTTGGCTCTAATGTTAACTTCGTTGTTGGCAATAATGGAAGTAAGTGTACTCATGCAGGAGAATTTAAATCAAGGGATGACTTATCCCTGAGCATCATAAACGCATGTGTTAATAAGATCTTTTGGTGTGGACATATGTAGTTCACATCTATTTTTGTTTTTTGGCCCTAGTTCTGTGCAGTTTTAGACCTAATTTAGCCCTGGTCTTGTTTTAGTTTACACATAGCCATGGTTTTTCCCCAAGCTAGTCCTGACGAGTCCTGTAGATCTATCTTAGACATGGTTTGGTCCTGGTGTAGTGTTGCCTGGGTTATATTACTTACCTTTGGATAGCTTGGGAACATAGGGGCTGGAGCCACTCAAAAACAATGCCCCTACACATCAATATTGTTTTTGTTGCACATATGTTTAGTAATCTCATATTTTTCAGTACTACAAGTCTTACATTGTGTCTTCGAACTGCTTTATTACAGGTGGAAAAAGTGCCATACTCACAGCGCTTATAGTTGCCTTAGGCGGTAATGCACAAGCCACAACCAGAGGCCAATGCCTAAAGAGTTTTGTCAAAGAAGGTGAAAGGTAAAGCACACTTGGCATTTTCTATTTTCCAAACAGTGCGTACTGAGATTATTGTAGTTTTTATATTTTTGTCTGTGTGCGTTTTTGCCAAAGCTCTGCCGATGTTTCCATTACCCT
The DNA here is from genome assembly GCA_036025475.1 of Philypnodon macrostomus. Lineage (NCBI taxonomy): Eukaryota > Metazoa > Chordata > Actinopteri > Gobiiformes > Eleotridae > Philypnodon > Philypnodon macrostomus. Next base: position 7,239 of record JAVQKC010006363.1, read on the forward strand.
GCGTAACAAAGGAAAAGATGCATATAAACCTGAGCTATATGGGTCGTCCATCACAGTTGATCTGAGAATAACACGTGAAGGGTTGAGAACTTACAAACTAAAAAGCATAACAGGTAAATAATCTTATTCTGAATACAAAACTGGGACTGGCTTCATCAATAAAGCATGTGTTATGTTATTTATTATTGATAGGTCAGATTCTTTCAACCAAAAAAGACGAACTTTTGTGTATTCTGGACAACTTCAATATTCAGGTAAGCCCATTACATTGTATGGTTTCTGTTGGTGGTTTTTATACAGGGTGTGTCTGTTAGATCAAGATCAATAAATCTTTACACTGTTTGTAGTAGCTGAGCTTCAAGTGTGCAACCAACTTTTGTATGCATTATATTCTCATAAAATAAAAATGTTTTACATAGGTTAACAACCCTGTGTCAGTCCTCACCCAGGAAATGAGCAAATACTTCCTCCACTCCAAAGGTGAAGGGGATAAATACAAGGTTGGTTTTTCATTTTTATTTTTATCAACTGGTGAAAGAATCTCACCTTTTCATTCTCCAAATTCAGTTTTTTATGAAAGCTACCCAACTGGATCAGATGAGAGAGGACTTTATCCACATCAAAACAACAAAGAATGTCACAGAAGAAAAAGTGGAACAACAGAGTGAGGTACATGCAGAATTTCAGTTTTCACCAGTTTCTTGTTTAGAATCATTGCATATCAACAGTTGTGGCAATTACAGACTGGCAGTAGTTTGTTCAGCACCAGACTTTACATGGAGATGTTCCTTTTATTTTATTTTTATATATATATATATATATATATATATATATATATATATATATACAGTGCCTGAAAGAGTTGAAGCGCAAATACCTGGAGAAAGAGGACCGCTACAAAAGTCTGGATTCTCTTGACGAAATGCATACCAAACTGGAGGAGTTACAGAAACAAATGGCTTGGGCCTTGGTGAGAACTTCTATGTGGATTTCCCAGTCCTATATGTCTAGGATGCTACTACACCAATACCTGTAAATATTAACTGGTCCCATGGCAGGTGATGGAAATGGAGAAAGAGTTAGAGCCATTAAAAGAGAAGCTTCGGACTGACAAGCATTCAACTGAGAAATATGACGAGAAAGTGGAAGAATGGAAGGTGGGATTGTCATAAAAAGTAAAGGTATATTGGGGTTTTTTTGGTAACTTTTTTTGTGTGGCCATTTTTAAATAAAAATCTACAGAAAAAGATTGAGGAGGCTGAGATGAAGTACAAACAGATTCAAGAACAGCTGGAAAAGGTCACTCAACAAGTTCAGGAGCTTCAGCCAAAATGTGCTGAACTTAAAGCCGACGTTCAGAGACACAATACTCTTCTGAAATCCAGTGAGGTCAGTTTTTATACATGAACATTATACATTACTCTTACTGCACCGCTTTAGGAGTTATTTTAAAACATTTGTGTTATTTCTGCTATAGGTTACAGTTCACAGATGTAGAGCAAGCATAAGAGATCTGGAAAAGGACAAAGTTCAACTGTCTACAAGAATAAATGATCTAAAGATTAGGTATTAACATTTTTATATGAATTCTATTTTATTTTGAATCTAAATCACTGTATGGGTTATTGTATCATTAGTCAGACGACTGGAGCAGAGAGCCAGGCCAGAACTGAGCGAATAGAAGAGATCCAGACGGAGCTTGAAAACCTAAAACACCACATCTCCACCCTGGGACAGCAGATCGATCAGTACCAGCATGCCTGTAACCGCACAAAAGAAGAACAAGCAAAGATTAAGTGGGTAGTTTTTACTTGTGGGACATTTGCTTTTAGCTTTATTTTGACTTTGGTATGCTGCCCAGATGTCCAGCATTCTTAAATCAAAATATGTTCCCTTGTCTATAGGAAAGAGCATGGCGATCTCATGAGGTCTGTGGCAGCCAACAAAAGAAACATTCAAATTTTGGAGAGCAGTCGTTCCAACCGTCTGCGTCGATTTGGTGAACAAATGCCTGCACTGCTTAATGCTATTCAGGAAGCTCACCGGAGGGGCCAGTTCAGACATATGCCTAGGGGACCTTTGGGTGAGTGTTATATACCCCAGGATCACAATCCACTTCAGCGCAAATAGTAACACAGAACAAATTGATTGTCTTCCTTGCTTCTGTAGGTTATCTGATTAGCGTGAAGGACCCAGAGCAAGCTCTAGCTGTAGAGGTTTGTCTTAAAAACAATTTGCTGGCTTTCACCTGTGACAACCATGATGATGAAAAAGTACTTCAAGGGCTCATGGCGAGAGTGATTCCATCAGGGCGCAGACCAACCATCATAACCAGCGCCTTTCTCCCTAAAGTCCACGACACAAGGAGGAGGTGTGCAAAAAGATCATGTAAATTTTTTAAATCCATTTTCTGAAACATGCCCCTTGTTTCAGAGCTGTCAATCATCCCCATTATCCCTCGGTGCTTCAAGCTTTGGAAATTGAGGATCCAGTTGTTGCAAACTGCCTGATCGATCAAAGGGGGATTGAGAGCATACTTCTTATTAAGGTAATCTGTACAATGCTGACACTACATGCTGTAGAAATGTAGACATTACTAAAAGTATATAATTTTATTTTGATGGGCCTGTTTTTGCGTTTTATTCTGATTAACATGGTTTTGATGTGCCTGTGATGTGTGCAGAATCGGACAGAGGCTCGAAGTGTAATGCAGGGCAGAAACCCACCTCAAAACTGTACTCAGGCCTTTTCTAAAGATGGAGATCAGATCTTCGCAAACCGCAATTACTCGTCTGAACCGACCAGAGCCCACTACCTGTCTGGAGACGTGGAGGAAGAGATCAGGTATGGTTCTTCTAGTGTATATAAAACTTTGAGGGGTTTCTAAAAACTTGTTATACAACTCTTTCAGACACCTGCAGCGGGAGGTAGAAAACCAGAACGCACAGGCATCTCGCTCCAATCACCAGCTGAAGAAATTGGATGAAGAAATCAAACAAAATGAGATGTTGCTTAGAAGAGCCTATGGCGAGCAAAGAAATACCAAAGTAGGACTTTTATAACTTCATAATTAGCTGTGCAAATCCCCATGATACGTATAAGACTTAATGTATTGTACTGGCGTCTGAGCATTTTTGTAACTGTTGAAGGATAAGGCCACTAAATTGCAGCTTGAGCTGACTGACCTGCAAAATGTGGAAGAGCCTCAATCAGAAGACCTCAGGCCTTTGGTTTGTTCAGTTATTTACAATTGACATGAAAATCATGTATACATACATTACATTACTGTATCTTCTGCAGGAAGAAGATCTTGAGGACATTGTTACAAAAATCACCTCGAAGCGCACAGAGTATGAGGAAGCAAAAGTTCAGATGGCTGACCTGAAGGCCTATTATGACAAGGCAGAGCGGGAATACAAGCAGCACAAGGAGCAGATCAGTACAATTGCTGAGGAAGCAGATCCTATCAAAGTACATGATTACAGAACATCTTTGTGTTTTTATGTTTTATCTGAAAAATGAATTGAGCATTTATGATATGTTGCAGGAAGAGCTGAGTAAAACTGACCAGGAAGTGATGAAGTGCAAACATCATAAAAAACACTATGATGAAAAACGCAGTGCTCATCTCCGCAACATCCAAACCCTCGAAAACAATGTCAACAGCAAAGAGAGTGAACTTCAGGTATGCCCTCTGTAAAATATTTAAAATGTTTGTAAATGTTTAGGTTTTGTTCATACCTTTTTTCTCTTTTATGTTCAGGCTTCTATTGCTAAGGCCTCAGAGATTTGTGCAGAGCGATTGGAGGTACGTCGGACAGCCCGCAGTCTAGACGGTGAGATCAACCGTCTAAAAGTAAAGATCAGCACTCAACAAGAGCAACAAGGAGACCGTGAGGACATTGTTAGGTATACAGCTTTGGTGTTTGTATCATATACTTTAACATAAAACTGGACCAACACACAGTGAAACATGTCATTATCAAATTCAAATATTCTTCTACTTGTGCATTTCAGACAGTACCATGAGGCTCTGAAGAACTATAAAAACATGGCACAGCAAATGAAGAACCTCAGCAGCTTCATCAAAAGCCTTGATAACATCATGAATAAAAGACTTCAGGTTTACGCTGAGCTTAGGAGGCAAGTTGTCCTCTGAAGTGTATGTTATTTTTGTGCTGTTGAAATAATAATTTCTCTTCATCACAGATTCCTGTCAGCTCGTTGTAAATACTACTTTGACAGCATGCTGGCACAAAGAGGCTACACAGGAAGCATGTCCTTTGACCATAAGAACGAAACCCTCTCCATCTCAGTAAGGACAGAAAAATTAAGTGTTTTTATATACAAAGATGCAGCAACATTTGCAGTTTACTGAAAATGCTTTGCCTGGTTGTCTAAAGTTTTGTGTGACAGTCTTGATTTTGAAATAATGTAAATGTTTGTTTGTAGGTACAGCCAGGCCAAGGAAACAAGGCTGACCTGAGTGACATGCGCTCTCTGTCTGGAGGCGAGCGCTCCTTCTCCACTGTTTGCTTTGTTCTGTCTCTCTGGGCCATCACAGAGGCGCCGTTCCGCTGTCTTGACGAGTTTGATGTTTACATGGTGTGGACATATTTTATTAACCGTGTACATCCCTAAATGCCTGAAAGTTTTTACTGTTAATATATTTATCAAATATATTTTATAGGACATGGTGAACAGGAGAATATCTATGGACATGATGCTGAAGGTTGCAGCTGGACAGCAATACCGACAGTTCATTTTCCTCACTCCACAAAATATGGGGTAAGCAGTGTTACTTTATTTACACATGGTCAACAAAACAGCTAGACCACCCTAATGAAAACTGATTATTTATTATTGTTTAGTCATTGTTTATTAGCTTAACTATCGAGTGGTAATGAAGTGATAAAAAGCCGTGTGAATTTATACTTTGGTTTCTCTGGGAAAGGATGTAAGTGCATTTTACATTGTCATTTAGGTTGTTTGTTGTTGTTTCAGTTCTCTTCCAGTTAGTAAATTAATCCGCATCCTGCGCCTCAAAGATCCGGATCGTAGTCAGAACTCAGCTCTGGGACCCTCGAACAATGAAAACCAGTAACGCATCAAACGGTGCCTTCATACTGTTGACACTAAAAGGTTATGTCATTGTTCTGTTTGAAGAATTTAAGCTACAACTTTTATAAGCACTGGGATATTATATAGGTCTGTTTATTTATTGTTACAATGTAAATTGAATTTTTAATTGCTGTTGATATAAAATAAATAAGTTCTGTTCCATTCATATTTTCTCTGGTGTATGTTCATTTACTTTCTGTGATTTCCTTTTCTACCACTAGACTTCAAATCTAATTTTCTCTGGGAACAAAGTTTTGATTTTGATTTATGTTTGAATTTAGAAGATCTCGAGATAAAAGCACAAAACCTGTTACGGGTGGTCTTGTGAGAAGGGAGGATTTGTACCTTTAAAGGCTCAGTGCCAAATCCTCACAAGGCGGTCCACAGGAATGCACTTCCACTCAGGCACAAAACATTGGTTGACATACATGACCTCCTTAACAGAGAGGCTATTTAATATATTTTATCAGTGGATTCTGCATGGGCTAAAGAACATGAAGTCCAATTGTCTTGCATCCAGACTGTTTGATCGAAATGCAATAAGTGAGAGGATCAATATTTCTGCAGCTAAGTATGAGCGACATGTGGACAGCTCAGAGACTAGTGTGGACGATGACTCTTCCACCGACAGCCAGACCCTATCAGACAATGTGAGACACGGTGATGGGGGCCACAGAGAGGTGCATTTTGCCTTCATTCGGGAGAAGTACGAGCCTTTGACGGGATATGATGAGGATTGTGAAAAGGCACGGGAAGAGAAGAAGAAACGGAAGAAGGAAAAGTACAAAAAAGTCAGAAAGGTTGGTCCTAACTGATTCATAATAAAAATCATAATAATCATAATAATAGTACCATAATTCAACTAACAGTTTAAGAGAGGATTCCATCAATAGAATCAGATACTGTATAGATGCACTGTAATTTGTAGTTTATTTGTTATTGCACAGTCAGGACAAGAAGGTTGATATCTAAATTTGAAACATTATTTACTGTATACTACTGGTATATGGAGGTTATATCTATATCTGTCCGGCTTCTTCCATTTGCTTCAGTGGTCCACCCATTTCCTGTTCAGGCCACACTCGGACAATAGTGTTTGTAGAAGTGTATTTATAGAAAAGGTTGAGCTGCAGTGACATCTATTGTTTTGTGTCTTAAATAAATAAATACACTGTTTCTCATCTCGTATATAAAACTACATTTGTTTTTCAGAATGTGAGAAAAGCCCTGCAATCCACCTGGAAGTGTCTAATGCTTGGCCTCTACAATTTTGCCCTTGGATACTCAACCCCTATTTCAGTGGCTACAACTTTTTCACCTGATTTTCATCCAGGAAAAGGCTGGCCTTGAAAAACTATATGAGCTGGTTGTATTTTATAAACACATTGTAACTTATTTATTTAGAAATGTCCTGAATATCTTACATTACGTCACAAAAATCCAAAGGTTGTTATACATGCAAACCACAGAAAAAAAAAAAATCTGTTTTTCTGAGTGATATGTTTTTTTTTTGTTCTGCATGCGATGTGATAATGAACTGTAAATATTGGCAGTAGCCTACAATGTGCATTTTTATATTCCATTATAAACAAAAATGTTACTAGACAGCCACTGTAAATTCAGCTGAGGCCCTGTGAGATTTAAGACAGGAAGACATGATTATTTATGTATGTGTTTTTATGATTTATGGGAACTAGCAAGTTGTATGTTGGCTTCGTTAGAAGGCGCAGTAAGTGTAATGACCTGTAAATGCCATGTAAATAAACGCGTACAAAAACACTGAAAACAAGTGTCTGAGCTATTTAAAATTATTTTTACAGAAACTATAAAGAGACGGAGAGGCGGTCCCAGTGCTGACGTGACTTTCATGCGACAAAAGACACTTCCGCATTCGTCTTGTTTACAGGCAAGCTTCAGATCTAAGCTAGTCTTTCATATATGTATTATAATGGCAGAACAAAAGGTACAAAATATTAGCTCGATCCCAATCGACGCCTTCAGTAATTTAAGAATTACATCGATATGGACGTTTCTCAAGTCAGTAAGTACAGTTGTATTATCCTCATAGATAGATTATCTATCTATCTATCTATCTATCTATCTATCTATCTATCTATCTATCTATCTATCTATCTATCTAACTCTATAGACATTACTGATCAAACGGGATTTATGTAGTTCAAACATACATTGTCACATTACGTGGATACATGCTACTTCAGAAATGACTTACTATTGTTTTTATTGTATTTTAGGTGCAGTGGTCGGAGCCTTGGCTAATGGGGCTCATATGTTTTCACGTTGTGTGCTTGAGTGTCACTGTGGTGACATGCAGATTCTATAAAGCTCAGATATGTCACTTCTTGCTTATGGGTACGTTTTTATGTTTGATACTGTCTGTAAGTATTTGTTTTTACCAAATGTAATAAACAACGAATACTCATATCAATCTCTTTACAGTGGGTCTGGTCTACAGTGCTGAATATCTAAATGAATTGGCTGCCATGAACTGGAGGTAACGCACTGATATGTGGAAGAAGAGTCTTAAATGCTAATCAATGTTGTGCTTTTTGCAGGACTTTTTCTAATTTCCAATACTTTGACTCCAAGGGCATGTTCATATCTCTGGTATTCTCCATTCCTCTTTTGATGAATACACTCATTATTGTTGTAAGTAGTCAATAGATTAAACAACATCTTTGCAAAGTATAAGTTTACGATACTTTATAATCATCTACATGTTTGTGTCCTAGATGGTGTGGGTCTACAGGACATTTTCCACAATGACTGAGCTGAAAACGCTGCAACTAAAGCGAAAGGCTCGCAGGGAGAAGCGCGAGAAGGCTGACTGAGTCTTATGTCCTTAAATGGACCCTATGAGATGGAATGTGAAACTAATCCTAAATGTTGGATAGAAGGATATGGGTGATAGTGTATGGACCAATCTGTGTATATACAGTATGTGTGTGTTTTTTACTTGACTATATATTAAACCTTTACGAGCTTATTGACTTCTGTTGGAAGTCGTGAATTTTCTTTTCTTTTTTTTCTAATTTACAAAAAGTCAGTCTAATTGAATTCTTTGCTTTTTACCCAAAAGGCTTTCTCATGAAATCTAAAGAGATAAACAAGAGAGTAACTAGGAAGCATTAAATCATGTCAAATTGGGTTGATCATGAGGTTTCCACAGCAATGAAATAAACACATTAGAAACAGCCAACAAGAGTTTAATTACAAAAAGTACCACTTAATTAGGGCAGAACTATACTTCACATTTTTAAATTTGCACGTGTCTGATGTCAGCGACATCAAGAGAGCTTACAAGTCGTATGACCTGACTTTGAGCCTGAGGGGAGTCAAAGTTCCCAAAACAGAAATCTTTTGCCAGTCTATATGAGGCAACTCTGTAGCAGCTTAAGACCTGCAGACCACTTAACTGGGGGCCTCGTCTGTTACGATAAAGCTTATGGGGCAGTTAAGTTGTCATATTTATCCCCAGTGGGAAAAATAATTGGAACATTGATCTGCCACTCTCTGTCATGCGTATTACATTTTGTTCTTACGTTTTGGTACATGCTGTGCACAGACTGAAAGGGGAAATTACATTTTGCCCTGGGCCCCCCGAATCACATGATATATGTTGTAACAGAAGCCAAAAAACATGAATATATAAAATACTAACTGAAGATTATAGGCCTGTTAGCATAATCCCCTCAAAATTCCGATCATTGAGTTTTGTTCTTATGTCTTCCATTAGAGGGCACAATGGATTCAAACCATATTCTCAACGACTCTAGTCTGTCCCAGTCGACATATGTTATATTTTATTTACATCACTCCTACTTTGTTTTCCCTAATACATCCCAGATATATGATTGCAACTGTCAGAATGCATTATATTTTTATTGTGAGTGGCTGTTTGACTTGCTATAGACAAACTAGGCAGACAGAAGGAGAGAAGATCAGTTCATTGTGTTTGGGTGGATTTCATAGTGTGGCAGGGAGGTTTTTGGCCTAATGTCAAAAGCTCCATATGAAGCTTGTTTAATAACAGTAACAGACTACATCTATAGGGAATAGGTATCAAAATGTGCTCCCTGATCTCACTGGTGGCTGTGAGGTTAGAGTCTAAACAAACATTGACCACTTAGGCGTATACAATCTAAACACTCAAGATGTATTACCTCTAAATTACATTTAAAACAACTAGACAACTTAAAAAGGGTCATTAATCTCTATTTAACAAAATCGATTTAATCTCTTGGATCCATTGATGTTATTGTCTCTTCTTCACCAGTTGTTCAAATCATGTTTTTTGTGTTGCATTAGCTTGGCATATCACCCTTCCATTGTGCAACAAGTAAAAAAAAAAATCATTCTCTTGCAGTCCTATGGGTGAAAACACTTTGGATTGTTGAAGGAACACCTGCTGGAGGTCTAAGTGAGATGATGACGATATTTTGTATTAAGTCAAAGGAGGGATGGGAACAGTGTACGTGCTGAAAAACACCAAATCAAAAAAACCTTGAGGCAGTCGAACAACAACATTCACCTCAAGGGAAATCCACAGAAGGCCTAAGAAAATATTACGTGATAGAGAAGCATGCAGATGAACGTGTTAAAAAGGTTTCTCACAACATACCCCCTTTGACCCGGGACCAGAAGTTTTCCAAAAAACTTGAGGAAGATTAATGAATTTTAGCAGTACACACCTTAAAGAGACATTTTGCCAAGAATCTGACAACATGATGAAGACAGTATAACCTGCTTCAAAGGTTCAAAACGTTTGTCCAAGTCCAAAGTGTTTCACAGTGTCAGAGATTATAATAATGATCTTGTTATGTAGTATTAAGTGTCCTCTAACCATTCCTCTTTTAAGTGACTTGTATATGAACGTAATCATTTGCAGAACATCACATAAAAAGCAAAAAAGATATCTCTTGACAAACTAGTTTTTTATGCAGTCCATCAAACGTAAATAAACCCAATATCAGGAGTGCATCTGTTTGTGATTGGGCGTTGCATGTCAGGCAATCTACTAGCTAAATCTGAAATGCATTTTAATGTGTACTTTTGAAAGAATGGGAACAAGCAGATGTTTTGTAGGTTGTCATTGGGCCGGCTTTAGTGGCTGCAAAAAGGGAAACGGGGATCTTCAGTGATGGAAGTCTATTTGTTTTTCTATGGCTGCGTTCGCTCACATTGTTTCTATACAGTTTATGTTGGCTCCTGCTTCGGGTCTCAACATCTGCAGAGGGTAAATCCACTTGTAAAGACAGATGTTAGGCCTGAACTATTATAATTTGATGGCAGTTATGTGTCTTCTTGATCTCCGACATACAGTGAAGAAAACAAGTATTTGAACACCTTGCTATTTTGCTATTTCTCCCACTTAGAAGTCATGAAGGGGTCTGAAATTTTCATCGTAGGTGCATGTCCACTGTGAGAGAGATA
>JAVQKC010006371.1:0-10895 GCA_036025475.1 Philypnodon macrostomus
CTCAATCAATATGATCTTTCCACACATTTTTTGATTCTTGCTGAAATGTGGCACTAACTGGGATTTTAAAACTAGAATGTTGCTCAGAATGTTGGAACAAAATCTCAGATGTCTCAATTATCAGAAATTTCAATTATAATCTGCACTGAACCAATCATAACAGTTTTCCTTTTTATAATCTAATTGAGATACGCCCCATGTCTTTTGTGTTTTGTTGTTTGTAAAATTTCCATTCAGGATCCCAGGTGGTAGACATATCTTGTAGCACCAGCAGTTTAGCTCATGGGCCTGGCTCTCTGGAGGATTGACATGGCTCAAGGAAGGAACTTTTGGTGCACCCCCTTCTTCTGTAATATGGATACACAATGCATTATTTATGTAGCAGTGTGTTTGTATATTACTTTTGTTGTTGTTTTATGCAGTTTTTGTAGCTGTTTCCCTTCCTTCAACACATAAAAAATGCATTTAGCAATTTGTGTTCTAAAGTGTCACAGGGGTAAAACCGAGGAAGCCACCACTATAAGAGCTACTCCATATTGACGGTCTTGCTCTGTCTTCCTCCAGCATTGACTGTACACAGCAGGTTGAAACAGTTTGGCTTCTAGGCTTCTCCGAACTGAGGTCATTGTCCTGGCTTTCATGTCTACAATAGCTGCTGGCTCCCTGCTGAAAGCTACTTGGTATTCAGTACTCCTGCCCCACTTCACTCTTTTCAAAGGAACACGCCTAAGTCAAGATATCCCATCGCTGTAACGGAGATAGAAACAAATAAAAACGGAACTGAGATATGATGTTACACTTCCTTGAGTAAGAGACAACAAAACCTGTGCAAGACGATGCAGCTTAGCTTTTACCTGTAGGCCTACCTGTAACAAATACCTTTACCATGAGTGTTCAAAAGGCCCTGTGAAGTCAGAGGCGCTCCTCTCTGCCCGGACTTGCTCAAGAATGGGTGCAGCAGTGTAGGCAAAGTGTGGCTGGAGTAACTTTGAACAACTTCTAAACTTCTAGCGTGTTTCTTCTGTTCACATTTGAAGTGTTTGTCCTCCATGTAGTGGTTGTGGTGTTTGAGGATGTCTCATTTGAAAACTAAAGCATGTGCGGCACAAATCTAAAAGTAGAAGTTACCCACTTCTGGTTAATGCATTTATATCTATTTTATTAGACTGACTCATGTCTGACAGACTGGTTGTGAGCCCGGAGGCGTCTTAACCTTTCCATGCCTTGTGTATGGCTTAATAGTACTTCCCAGAATCTAGGACTGCACTAACTGTATGTAGAACTATAATCCCTCCAGGCCACCGTCTGTTGTATTATGGCCGGTCAGTTCTGTCCGTTTGCTTTGTGATTTCGCTCGGAGTCACTCATAAACCGCCTCTGGCCCATGTGCTATGTGTGTGTTTGAGTGTGTGTATGTGTGTGTGTGTGTCTCTCTCTCTTCTTGGGCCGTGACGTCATCGCGCTCGGGTTTCAGCTCGTACTCGCCGTGGCGCACGCCGTGCAGCAGTCAGCGCGAGGGCTCCTGTCCTGTCCACAGCCGCGGAGCATCCCCACACGCACACACTCACCACGAGACTGAAAAGTGGCGAGAAACTCTTTTGTCGTTTTGAATTTGACGCTCGACTTTGGATAAAACGCCACACTTGATTCGTTCGCGTTTCTGGCTTCATCTATTGGACGTTTCCTGATGTTTGTGAATGTAAGTAGCGCCTTTTACGCAGTGGTGATTCTTTATGCTCAGCGTTCAAGTGACTCCTTCGCACGTTGATAACTGGGATGCATTAGGGGGTGTGGGTGTGTAAGGGATTTAACGGTACGTGGTTAATGCCGAGAACAAGCTACTTATCTTTATGAGGGCCAGGCACTGTGTTTGCAGCGTTTATTAAGAAGCTACTCCGAGAGGCTTACGGCGCGGTGTCCATCACGTACAGTAAATGCGGTAAACATATGTCACCAGGTAGACCCCGGTAATAAATCTTACTTTGGCTCAGTCTTTCCTGCGGCTATTCCTTGCTATCTTAGCATTTTAATTAACTTGAATGTATATTTGATGATCAGGTCTCACTGTTAAACGCTAAATTTGGCGATGAAATGGCAAAGGAATTACTCGTTTGTTTTTGTTTTTTTAGAGGATTTAACATCTGGAGATAAATGCTGTCTATGCTTCCTATTGTAGAGCTGATTTAAATACAATGTTTGGTCTTATCATAACATTTACCACTGCCACTCTAAGCAGGCTTTAGGAAGTCCTTAAACACTCCTCCCCAACTTCTAAATTTGAACCAAATTACTTTTTTCTCCTCCTAATTCATGCTCAACTGGACAGTGGTGCTGGAAGCTTAATCACATTCATTTACAGCTTTAATTACAGTGGACTGACTTGGTCTCCTGCCCCTGTCTCAAAATTTCAAAGTAAAAGTCTTGTCTAGAATGTCTACTGCATATTATAGGTAACATGTGCGTTATTGTTTGGGCTTTGAGTGAGTTTTGTTCAAATTCCTTGGAACACGGGAGGTGGTCCAACCAGTTTTATGTGGGCTTGAAGGATGTGTGTCTTTAGGCGTGAGTTATTTAAACATTTCTGTGGACCATAAGGCTATATGTACCTACAGAGCTGGTTCAGTGTGATTCTGAAGGCGAATTGTGGTCCAAACTATGCGTGGGTGGTCGAACTAATACTGGCTACTACTACAGGCACTATCAAAAAGAGTATCTTGTATGCTTTTTCTCATTGCTGGATTTTACATAATGTTTGTACTGTGTTGCAATGCGGTTAAAAGTTTGATCTTTAGACTTAGAACCTATAGAAAAGTTAACCAGAATTTATTGGATTTGAGGTAGGCTGCTAACCCAAGCCAAGTGAATGAAAGTCTAGGCAATTTAATGTAATATGGCAATTTTTGTTTACAGTTGCCCCGATTCAAGCTTTCGACGTATGACTTCTAAGAATGTCGTTTGTATTCCGCTTTGACCGGGAATCTTATCATACAGTTTCCAAGCCATGCAGAGAGACCAGATGATATCTCTTCTAACCTTGAGTCTTCTACCTATGTCTTTAAGGAGCTGGCCTTGATTAGACATGTGCTATTTTCATCTCTGGCTACGCTTGTCCAGAAGCCTACATATTTTATCATCCCTTCAGCCTTGTCTTGATTTGAAATAAAAGCCAAAAAAGGGAAGTTTGACAAGTACCGAAAGTGACAGAAATGACACAGGGAAGTCAGTGTCCAGAAATACACTAGTTCATTATAAAATGTGTCAATATTGAGGTCAAAAGGTCTTGGCCCTTATTATAACTTTATCCTACTAATCCTGTATTATGAGCTATAAATGTTTTTCCGTTCTTAGTTTGTTTCTCTACGAGGCCCTGAAATCTTCCTAAATCAGTCACTCAACGATGTCGCCTTGACACACTTTGGGCCCAGTCGCAGCTGCAGAAAGGGGGCTGCTAATTGAATTGTTTGTGAAAAATCTGATTTGTGCAGTCTGATAGAGCAGCTGCTTTTTCATGGTTAAGTCAAAAGTGAAAGTCGCCCCAGACCCCAGCCCAGACTATGAACTTTATGCCTATTTTGTAAATATTTGGCCCCAGCTCCCCTGGGATCTACTAGTCTTAACCAGGACAAAGGGACTGGGACTAAACCAGGGATAAACTAAGACCAGGTCTAAAACATATAGTAGATAAACCAATTGTAAGTAGGCTTAAACAGACCTAATCCAAGAATAAATCATGTCTTAACTATAAAACTGTACTAGTTCTAAGTTATTGCTAAACATGGACTAAAACATAGAACAAACCAAGTCTTAAATAGGACAAGATCAGGACCAAGCAAAGTCTAAATTCGGACTAAATCAGGTCTAAACCAGAACTAAAAGAGGTCTAAACCAAAAATAGAAGATCTTATATAGGAATTATACTGAACACATTTATGTTGCTTATAGGGCCAAGTCCCCGAGTCTAAATACTAGTACATTCCTGGCCATACTGTATTCTAAATGGGAGTATCTTACTTTTACTGACAGCACATTACTTCATACTGCTGCACTGCTCTTTATACGGGAACTCTTTGAGACCACACCTCCCAGTTTTTTGTCTTTTTTTGTGTCCATTCTACCACTGCCCCCCGCATGCCCCCGTACACATTGCCCATTCTGCCTATTCAGCTCGGCTTTTGTGCGGACTCCTATTCATCCCACTAGTCAGTGTCCATGTGCTTCTGCTTAGGACTACCAGCACCATCACATCACAGCCTGGTCTCTGGGCCTCACCTGATAATGTGGAGCCATCAACCAGCCCTGAATGGCCCTTTCTGTCCTGCCCAGGTCCCCTTCCTGTATAATAGGATTAGATTTATGAGCACTGACAAGAGAATTCATCATAAAGGGGGAGGCTGTGATAATTAGAGCGCACTTACATTTTGTTAAAGGACATTGCAGGAGTTCTTGATGCCTTTCTTGATGTCATCTCAAACCAGTCTGACCATTAGATTCTGATCTCTGGCACTAGATATTTTCTTTCTTTTGAATTTGATTTTTTGTAAACCCTTGAAATGGTTCCACATGAGAACCCCAGGAGTTTGGAATTTATTTTCAATTTGATTTTTTGATTGAAAATACTGCTTACATGCTTTAGGCTGCTAGTCACTGTAATTAACCTAATACCTAATAAAGTGGCCAGTGTGTGAGCCACAGTTACTCACAAAGAGCCATTTGACCTCAAGAGTCAAAGGGTCTCAGACAGATAGGTAACATAAAGACGGGCTTAAAGAAGCTTGAGCGGGAATGTGTTTCGTGACGTCTGGCTTGAAGCAAATCCACCTGTACACAGTAAAATATTTCCCCAACAATCATATAGTAGATTATATAATTATTATTTATGTGTGCTGTTTACATGCTGCACCTAAGGTTGTAATATGATGGTGTCACTGGAAAATTATGAACCTGGAAACTATTTGTGCATTTATATTACCCAAGAATCAATTGTTTTTTTTACCCTGGCATTTTACTGCATGTTTTCATTCATCCAGGTGAAGTTTATTTCAAAGGTGTACAACGGCATCTAGAATTTTCCTTGGCATAAGAAAAAGTTTGCCAACAAGCTTTTGCAATAATCTATTACAAAGGTACAGCAGGGCTCTTCTGTCATATTTCAACTTGACACAGCTTCACATCATTTCTTATTCAAATATTGTTAAACAGACCCTGTTTCTGGCCGGTGTACAAGTGAAATATTTAGGTAGTAGAACCTGTCTTGACACTTGCTCCCCCTTCTCCGTGCTTCATTCCTGACTAATGTGAAGAACACTTGTGGACCCCCTTCAGTTGTTTTCTGTTAAACTGTAGTAGGAGGAGCAGAGGGGCGGTGTCAAAGTCCCACCCAGCACCATAAAAGCTAAGCCTTGGAAGCGTTGACCCCCAAACACTTTAAGCTCTTTATTACTGCGGCTAACTGCTAATTATTTCAGCCAAGAAAGTTCAGGGGAAGGACCATATAACTGTGGCCAGCCTCTCCGCTCAGCAGGGTGGTTAGGTTTTTCTGATCTGCTCACTACTGTACATGTGAGGTGAAGATGTTTCCACCAACCCAAAAAACATCATCTCCTTGGGCAAAACAAAAGACACCATTGGCCTAAATAAGATTTGTACAGTGTTTTCAGCCCCAGCTTAAGTCAAAATGTTACCATATGCTTTACAGCCCTGTGAGCGGGTGCTTAGTGCTGACCACAGACCACAGACCTTGGGGCTCGATGCATTCATTGGCTTGGGCCATGCTGCATTCGAATAAACATATTCCATGTTTGGAAGAATTCAATTTAGCTATGTGTAGCATTAGTTGATTTTTTATTTTTTTTAGATTAGCAGATTATTGCATTCTGTTTTATTTACATTTTAGATAATATCCTAACTCCAGAATGAGGGATATATCCCCGTTTAATTTTTTTTCCATTCAATAACACCACAGCAAATCATCTGATTACTACTGTGTATTGACTTGCATCAAAACTTGCCATATTTTTTATGGTGGATGTAAGTCCTGCAACCCTATTTATATTATATTAATAATAAATACACTGGCTAGAGGCTGGATTCTATTCTCGTATTCTATGTAATTGATGTGTAATGCACTCAATAGTGGACATATGATTGTTTCTCTGTCTCAATAGTATAAAAACTGTATATCATCTTTTCATATTGATGTTTGGACCATACCCTATGATATTTTAACAGGACACCATCCAAACCAACCTAAAGTTTAAAAAGAACAACTGCTGAGTG
The DNA here is from genome assembly GCA_036025475.1 of Philypnodon macrostomus. Classification (NCBI taxonomy): domain Eukaryota; kingdom Metazoa; phylum Chordata; class Actinopteri; order Gobiiformes; family Eleotridae; genus Philypnodon; species Philypnodon macrostomus. The sequence continues at coordinate 6,277 of JAVQKC010006371.1, forward strand.
TGAAGATACACTTTTTGCTGTGGTTACAAAAAGCTGTTTCTGACTGTGGCCTACACCAGGGCCACACCCATGTTACTACATATTTGCCATGTTTACCACTCGAAGCTAAGAACGGACTGTCCCGGCGTGTCACATGACCGTGTTTGGAATGTCTCGGAGCATCTCTGCCGTCCATATTGAGGTTGCCGCGGCGACCCTTTGATCCTGGCTGTCATAATGGTCTTTCTTATTTTGCAAAGCTGACAGTGAACACGTGTCCGACGGCACATCTGCAAAAACTTACCAGTAGCGCCCCGTTAAATTTAGACCAGGGCCCGCTTAGGGGCTTAGGAGGATGGCTCATTAAATGTGGTGTGTATTGAAAATACAAAAATCAGGTAGTGTGGTATTTGTTTGAAAACACTGTACATGTATGCACACAGCAGTCCTCTGTAAGTACCAAGTTGACTTAAGTCATGCTTCCATCTGCATTTTTTAGGCTTTAGAGTGAATGAAATGGTAGTCACAATGTACACGCACAGAGCTTTTTTTCATTCACATTACAAAGTTGACTTTAGACATGCTTCCGTCCACATAACTCCTTGAATAAATATGTTGTGGTCTGTTTACATTGGCACTTTGCCATGTTTTATTGTTTGTAGTGTAGTTAACTCCCTAATGCTACCCATTAATTAGATTGATGATATAAAACAGAAGATCAAGTTGCCTGTACTTTGTGTATTCAAGGCTTTATTATCAAATCATCTGTTGACTGTACACCTGAAGTTAATAGAAATTATTATTTTTACATGCTCAGGAGCCAAGGAGCTGGAGGGGGCCCATATTGACATAGTTCTGTATATTAGTGGGTTATCATGTTTTTACTTTGCAGGGAAGACCTTGTACATCTATAGATATGATCACACAAGAAATGATTCACATAAAATATTAAATAATAAGTTATATGGTTTTCTCTCATTACCTTCTTATGCTACTGTTCAAGACATATTCTGATGCATTAAAGTTACTAAATCTGGACTAAACCTCTGTGCAGCCGGGCAGTGTGGACATGCGTGGATGTATCCTAAAGAAAACCGGTGCCATTGGTCATACTTCAAGACCGCACCAAGCGCTCCCTCTGCCAACGCTGCTCCAGTAATTATAGACCAGGGCTGCGGTGACTCCAGTGAAACCAAACCCCCCTATTTCATTCCTGGTATTTTGTTCTTTTCAGTAAAACGTTGTTATTTTTGGGCCTTAGCTCTACCTCTCTGTGCGTTTGTAGTGCAGCTGGAGTAAGAGTTGAAGTTTACAGTCGAATGGACGTCCAGTGAATATAAAGTAGTAGTGGTCGCAGCCTGAGGATGTTTTTAACACTAAGGCTCTCATGTTGACTTAGTGCTGTCTTTTTGAATCACTGTCACAATGTCAGTAATACATTAACGAGTGGTGAACAATATAATGCAAATGTCATAACAATGGCATTATCCTTATTCCAAGTAATTAAATGTATTGCAATAATCTTCATCTGATTGAACGGTTCAGTCCTCAGTATAGTCTTGGGCCATATTATATCCATGGTATGCCTATTGACAACATCCCCTCTTGTCCTACTGACCACCCCTGTCAGTAATAACAGTAACATTTCAGGCGTGAGCGTTATAAAAACTATTGATTTGCCTGGAAATGAAAATAATGCATTGGGTTGAACTTAGCTGCCTCACTATTATCAGATGATACTGTGCAAACAAAATTATAATTGGCAATTAACTGGCTCCATTACTGTTAATCATTGCTGCCCCGGAGTTTATTGAACCTCTGGGCCGTTCAGATTATAAACAGTGTGGTCAGTATCTGTTCTGCACACAGCACACAGGGTCATTATGAAAGGCTCCAGTCTCTCTCACTCCCTTTATTTCTCTGAGATTGGTGTGTGCTGCTAATTATATAAGACTGGAAGTAGCTGTGGGCCACTGAAACTACAGTGGACTACAGCTTGGGTGGCATCTTTTCTACCCACTGATTTTGAAGTAGAAGACGGCATAAAATATTGCTGGATGGACTTTTGGAGAATTGTAAAATGTCTTTTCAAATTCCCAAGGCTTAGGGTTATTTGATGTTATCTTGACTTTCTGAAACGCTACAATCTTGAACCCACATCAAAAACATACCCCAAGTTATATTTTCTTCATACTTTTTTTAGTAATCCTGCTAAGCTACTGACATTCTCAGGAGCTGAAAACACTCTTCTCTCTTGGGAAGCACTAACAGCCAGTGAAGTAGGTGGTTTAAAAGGCTGTCTTATAGCTTTCAAGCAAATGTTGTATCCAAACTAATACTAACGTATATTCTCTTGTTTGTTTACTTTCTATAGTCACAATGAGCGGAAGGTGACCTGCAAGCATCCAGTCTCCGGCGTCCCATCACAAGACAACTGCATCTTTGTGGTGAACGAACAGTAAGGCTCTTGTTCTTTCAGAATGACACTGGTTTACATTTTTTATGCTCTATGCTTTGTTGTCAAGTGTAGGAGCCATTGCATAAGTCTGTGTTGACAGCTGCACTACAAACATTGTCATTGCTATAGCTTTCTATGTAAGGATCTTTGTGGAAAATATACTCTCAGATCAGGTATTTTGGGAACTTCGCTTTTCTAACCTTTCTTGTGTGCTGAGGCACTGACCTACCCAGGAGCTAAAAACACTGCATCTTTCTGTGTAGTCATGTAACTAAGGTGGGTGTGGTCAGCAGAGGGAAAATAATAATAATGCTCTTATTTATATTTGATGTATATTGCTTAAGGAGACATGCACCTAAGCTTTTAAATCTGCCATTTTTAAGTTATAAATTGTGAAATGCTCAACTGGACATCAACAGAACAAATTCTAAAAGGCAAAATCTGGCCAGTTTAGACACTGACACAATATTCAGATGCATTGCATACCAAAGCTAAATTGACGATGTCACTAAGCCCTGACATAAGTCAACCATTGTCTCTTGTGCACATTTGCTCATGGGAATGTGATGATTCATGGATCTCTCTCTATTTGTCGACCTTTGCTGGAGTTCGCAGCTTGTTCATTTTTCATAAACACAAGTATATGTCAAGGGTCTGTCCCCAACAACTCTCCCTCTCCTCACATGTGATCATCTCTGGTATGGCCATCACATGTTTGCACCACATGACCCCAGTGCAGCCTGGCCGTCTTAAAGTTTCACTTCAAGGAGAAGAAGTCGTCAGATGTACTTTGTGCAATACCAGTGTGTCACTTAGTCTTTGTCAACACTGTTCATGCCATTACAATTGCTGTCACTTATCCTATTTCGAAGATCACAAAAGTTATAAAATAGTACTGTGCAAATGTTTTAGGAAGGTTTGAAGACATGCTGTTAGGTAAATATATTTACATATTGTATGTCTGCCTTCAAAAGTCTACATGTACATTTTGAAGAACTGGTAGCTTTGTCCCACCACATCATCCGTAGCTGCTCACATCTTTCTGCCTCTTAATGCTAATCCCAGACTGACTCACTGATCAGGATTTTGAAGCTAAGCCAGGTGAACATAGTAACTGACTAGAAGCCAAGGCAATGGGCTTTTATCTCAGCAGTAAGATACTGTAAAAATCGTGGATGCTGACAAGTGTGTTTTTGCCAACATTGTTCAAACCATTACAACTGCTGTCAATTATCCTATTTACTAGTGAGCGCTAATTAAAATCTTTTGCTGCTGCGATTTTCAACCTTCTTTGCTAATTCTGTGGCACCAGTCCAGTAAACAGCACTATAAAGTTTCCCAATAAACATGATATAGTTGGTAATCCAGTGTTTAATGTGTCACAGTGTGGCTTTTAGCTGTGGCAGTCATCTTGGAGCATTTGCTTGAGCAGAATGGTTATGAGGAGGCTCGTTGTGCAAGAGCTGCTACACTGCACCCTCTTGACACATTCCTCCCCTCTCTGCGTGTTACTCTCACATCTCTGCTGGGATTCACACCGAATGCAGGCAAGAAATATGACTTTGGAAAAATAGCTTTCATAAGACTATGGTAAATGGGTTGATATGTTTAAGTAGGGCGGCCTGATATTGGAAAAAACATCATAATGTATGTTGAGTATTGAGAATATGATAAGGATATATTTGAATGTGCTTTTGACATTGATAGTAACTTCACATGAATATATTATATATGAAGGTAAAACACTGCACAAACTAAAGGCTAAACCAAATTGTGCGGGAGTCGTCTGTTTCTTCAAAGTTATCTTCACCCACAGCAACACAGTTTATTGAAATGACAAGGAAGACCATTACATTATAGTGATTGTTAAATACATTTCAAAGCTGTATTTTTGAGCAAAAGCAACAACTGAGACAATTTGGTTTTGTGCTTAATTTTTCATCTTTGCTTCATTTAGAAAATAATGACTTTCCTGCAAATGACTGTAGGTCGAGCCCAGACTTCATTAAAATCCAAAACACAAAATGACTGGTTTGGCTAAATGCTGTAGTCTACTGAAATGAAAGATAACAAGGCCTGTGCTGTCGTCCCGACAGCAAAGTGTATATCGGCGAAAACGACCCCATACGTCTGCCCCGTACGTCTGCCCCGTACGTCTGCCCCGTATGTCTGCCCCATACGT
>JAVQKC010006373.1:0-20060 GCA_036025475.1 Philypnodon macrostomus
CATCATAATCATCATCATCATCATCATCATAATATATTTCAGTCACACATGGTCCGTAGTACATGTCTGTGTATATCAATGGACAGTACTATGAATGTACTATTCTATATATTTTTGATAGTTTTTTTAAATATTTTGAACTGATATTACGTCATCAAGACATCAGTGTATATGCATATTTCCTGCGTTATTAAATTACAATGGATGTATAAATATAGATTTTTGTGTTTTAGGTGATAGATTTTATGGGTAATCGGTAGTTTTCCATTTATGCCCTTTATAACATTTAAATAATGTAGCTTAGCTGATTGCCTAACACACCTTCTCTATAAGTACTCCATACAGCAACCTTGCAAAAATGTTTCGCTAGTTTACCAACATAACGACCAGCATCATTACCTGCTGTAAATTATTTTCTTTACATGTTTATTTTTTGTTTTCAGATATGTACTGACTAATGCAGGGGAACCTCTGAATGAAATCGAAGCAGAGGGGATGATGAAGGAAGCTGACAAAGATGGAGATGGAACCATTGATTATGAAGGTGATTGTGAGTGGTGTATTGCAGTGGTTCTCAACTGGTGGATCAGGGCCTCAAAGTAGGTATTGGGGATGATCAATAGCCTATATATATTTTTTTAGCTTATTTAAAGACTGCGTATTGTTTAATTACGTAAAAGGGTAGATTTGAAATTAATATCACCAAGAAATTTACCTAAATACATTTACAGGGTTGAATTTTGGTCTCACATTCAGAGCAGTTGAAAACCACTAGTGTATGGTGTATTACATTGTACTGTAAATGTATATTTCTAAATATTGTGTTTCTAATCTTATTCTTGAATTCCACAGAATTTGTCGCCATGATGACTGGAGATCTGTTCAAAATGACCTAAAATTGATTGAAGATCCCAATGTTACTGTTTCATAATCCAACCATACACATGTACTAAAAGTCAGCAATAAAGATGATCACACCGCAAGACCATAAGCGATTGTGTGACCTTTTAATAATTGTGTCATACTTTGAGGTCATGTGTAGAGGATAAAGCCATGATAGGGTTAATTTCCCCAGACCTGCTACCCGGATGCAGTCATTCACTTGGGTCTGACAGCATCTGGTGTGCACAGCCATTAAATCTCATCCTCATCCCTGCAAAGCCAAACGGACAAGCCTCGGGAGCCAATCACAGTTGTTCTCTTGAAGCAATCCAGCCAATCACGCTTCAGCTGTAGGCGGGATCTTGTCGTGCTCACTGATCTCTGTTTGAAGCATCCCTTAAGCAGCCAGCCTCTGTTGTGTGAAATACTAGAAAGGGGAAAATAGACTAGTAAGATCTCGGGAGGCAATCTGAGACGACAAGGAGATCTCTGTGAGTCTTTGGGTGTAGGGTTACTTTGTGTGTGGAGTCCATCTTCAGAGAAATGGCTGCCTACTCCATTGTAAACAGCCTGTACCTGCATTGCTAAAAGGAGAGAAGCTGCATGGGGAGGAGGGGCAGACTTGAGAATGAAATGCCTCCAATGAACATTTCCAATAGCTTTGAACCTATGCATTTTATAGGTTAAGGTACGTATATGCATTTTATTTGAAACGTTTGAGCATTATATTGTATTGACAGTCACCTTGGCATGGGATTAGTAGTGCAGCTTTAAGTGTTTGTCTATAAATAACGTTACTGTCTATGTGTCAAGCTAGCAAGGAAGGACCATTTATACCATACATTTGTGCATGCAGGCTTGCTTGGGTGGCTCTTTGGTTGTTTGCCAAGCTACACATGTTCCTCATTAGTTCACAAGCAGACAGGATGCACTAAGTTGAGAGAGGCTTGGATTATGTGTCTACTGCTTTCCTGTGTCACTACATACCTTTCTTTAAAATGGATGGTTTTTGCAGACCCCATGGAGTCTGCACGTCCTCCCTTTGTTATTGTGAGCTCTCTACAAGTTCTCCGGCTGCCTGAGACCACCCAAAGACATACATGTATCAGGGGAATTGGTGAAGTTCAATAGCACAGAATAGTAACTAACTAACTGACTAACTGGTCACTGTCCAGGGTGCACCACACTTGACCTTATAGTTGCTGGGTTAGGTAACAGGCACTTGTGACCCTTAACAGGAATAAGTGGTAAAGGAAGCTATTTCTGAAGCCGATCTTCCTCTTGAAGCATGCTACAGTTTGAGTGGTTAAACACTCCTATGATTTATCAAGCTTGGTGCCACTTTCCTCATACAGGCTTTTTGTACCCACATCCTAAATAAGTGACACGAACAGCCATGGCTTGAGTAAAATTGAGGATGTGGTGCATTAACGGTACATACAGTAAAACTAGACTGGATTATAGACACTAAACAGCAACATTTGACATAAACTGATGAAAATACCTTAATTCCTGTTATTGAGTTACAATTAGTTGAATGAAAGCTTGAATATAGGAGAGGTTCCAAGACGGTGAATGGGTTTGGCTACCAATATATATTTTTTTTCATGTTAATTTGCTCTGTTTCATTTTCAAGGTCATATGGCTAAGATGATATCTGGGCTCCAGCAGACCACAAGAACAATGTCTCTGCCAAGTGTAGAAGATTGTACAAGTTGAACCACCCTACATTATTTCTTCCACAAGTCAAAGTGCACTCTTGGAGCAGCTCACTATGGCTGTCACAACTGCTAAGACGACCAGTTTACTGTCCACACCTTCCACCACCTCCACTTCCATCCCTGTCCTCTCAACCAGTGTCACTGCCAGAGAAACCATCAGGACAACCTTAATGACTGTTACTATATCACCCAGCAATGAGACCAGCTTCAACGCCACCACATTCCCAAATACAGCAGAGGTGGAGGGATCGGGAATGGGAATGGTGCTACTGCCATTCGGCATCATCACTGTCATCGGATTAGCTGTGGCAATTGTAAGACATGTACAAAACAATAATAGAATATAACATTATATTCAAGCTAAGTATTGTTACATTTAAAATAGAAATGATTAAGTAATTCCCGGACTGAGCAGTTGGGGCCTTTTCTTGTGGAGTTTGCATGTTCTCCCCGTGCCTGCGTAAGCTTCTCATTGGGGCTAGGACTCCCCTGAAAAAGAGAATATATATAAGGGTCAAATAAACTGGGACTTACACTTCTCTTCGAAAAAGTACTTCATTAATTGAGTATTTACTGCTTATTGCTTATTTACTGAGTTTAGTTGTTTGTCATGTTATTGGTTTATTCTCTTTCTTTTCCAGATGTTGTATATTCGGAAAAGAAAGAGGTGAGTTTAAGATGTCTTTCATTGTAAGCAGGGGTTTTATGAATACTGTTTTATTAACTTACTGTTGTCTTCAGGTTAGAGAAGCTAAGGCACCAGCTCATGCCCATGTATAACTTTGACCCCGCGGAGGAACAGGACGACCTGCTGGAACAGGAGCTGCTGGACCACGGCCGGGACGGCACCATCACCGGCCCTAATGCCAAGGTGAGACAGAAAATAATTGGTACAAGCCTGATGACATAAAGTATTAATTAAGTATTAAGTAATATATATTTGATATTTTTCATAACGCAAACTGTCCATCTGCATGTGCTAATTATTAATTAATGGTGTTTTTCTTTGACTTATTTATTTATTTTTTGCTTGAAGTTGTGACATTGGTTTTATGGTAACCCAACGCCTGGTAAAGTATCACCTGTGTGTCGTTTGAGTCATAATTTTTAACCTAATGCAATCCTTACATTTCACTAAAAAACTAACAATAGTAAAATTCAATCATTCTTTGTGCACCTTCAGTGTGGACATCCTATCATTATTCCTGAACTCTTGTCTAAATTTTCCACTAATTTGAGTGTAAATCCAACCCTAACGTAATACAACAGATACAATTAAACTACAAAGTGCATTATCTATTATCAATGCTTCTTCACATCTCTTGTTCAGACACTGATGACCTCCCAGGGGACCATGCAGAGGCCCAGTCGGCTGGTCTTTACAGATGTAGCCAAGGCTCTCAACGCTTAACAACGGCAGCACACTTCTCTGCTTTGCCTTGGAAAGACACCACTCAGGAAGAGAAGCAACGCACAAGCTGGACACTTGAGCCTGAACATAGAGACTTGGTTAGAGACAGAACTGGAAAAAAGATGCATGATTGGTAGAATCACATTGTGTACGATCTTGCACCGTTATCTCTTCACACAAAAACACGTTGTAATGCACTTTTCATGTCATTGATGTTCAAACGTGGTAGCTGGTCAGTGAAGTTCAACCGAGCTTCTATATTTATGTTGGGTAAAAAAAGGTGCATTGGTTGTTTTTGTCTATTTTCTCTCCTTACAAGCTTGAAATGAAAAGTGTTTTGAAGTTAATGAATTGTCTGAAATTTATTTGTATTTATTTTTAGGCCCAATAAATAACACTTCAAACATAAAATTCACAATTTAAGTTCAACCTAAGAATGTGGGCAGAGAGAGAATTATCTTGCCTTATACCGAGACTTGCATTCTCAAACTCAAAGTGTCATGTCATGGGTCAGTATACGAAAAGGTTTACATACTCCAAAAAGTGTAATTGCATTTGCCCCTGTTGGAGATAAACAATGAGTACATTCCAAAGTAATTAATTGATTGAACAATGAAACAACTCATGCTTGTGAATGGAAACACTGGGTTTATTGTCTACTTTGCTTTAAACACAAGCCCAAGTTAAAACATGAAAAATTGGCAGTATTTGTAAAAAGTACAGTATGTTCAGAAAGATGTGAATGCACCATGAACAGTCTATTGTCTTCTGCCTTGCACCACCATACAGCTATACATACATCCAGCCTCACAACAGCTCTTAAACTCCAGTGACTGGTGATTTAGTTCTTTGAAATGTTAATACTTGCCTGATGTTTTATAACTTAAATTGTTGAACCTGGATCAGGACCAGATTTAAGTTTGCAAGTCTGCTTCAAATACAAAATGAGAAAAACTTTACAGTCAATGAACACATTTCCAGAGGCCAGATGTTGATAGGTGTGATATTTTATTGATGAGCAATAAAGAAGCAGAATAACACAAATCACATGGTTACGAATTATAACAAAAATATATACTATCACAGGTTTGTGAGTTTGTATTAATGAAGTGGATGAGGACATATCAATAACATATATTTATATAACTATAGAAAACGATGTTAAGAGTAAGGCATAAACAATGATTTCTCAAGTTACATTTTTTCAACTTTTTCTGTCAAAGAGTTGAAACTGGATCAAGTATACTGTATGTCACTACATCACTATCAGTTTAAAAAAAATCACAGAACAATAACATAATTCTCCCCAAAAATAAAAACGAAGAGTAAATATGCACCACACAGCTCATGTAAAATAAAAACACTGAATTTGATGTCATTTTAAATTAAGAGTTGACGACTTCCATTCACTGCAATTGTACGAGGGCAGCAAAGTGAGATGAGTGGACTACGATTATTATTTTTACAGTATTTTGAGGTTCTTTTCTTCTACAGTACTGTGAAAATGGTTTAGGTAGGTCTGAAGATGTAGTGTTAGGTAAACAGCTTTTAGTTTGCAAAATGCAAAATGAGCGTTCTGAAGAAACATCTACATAAATCCAGTTATGTGATCAAACATTGACTTCAAAAGTCTACTTGTATAGAGCTTTGAAGATCAGGTAAGTTCTTCTCACCATATCATTTGTGGATGTAGGCTGCTCTCATCTTTCTGTCTCTTCTTGCAAATCCCTGAAAGACTCAGTGATTTTGCGGGTTTGAGATCTTCACAATGTCACAATGATGACTTCTTTAGCAACAGATCCAGACAGTAATCTAGATTCACACTAAATATATATTTTTTGCTCACTTTGCACTTTGCGATACAACACAAATAAAGACTAAAGTTTCTTAATTTTGAAAGTATTGATACTTTACTCCATTTCTAAACACTTGCCAAAACCAGATGCACAGTACTGTATTTTCTGCATTACATGTGAGCTCTGAATCATCATTTGAGGCACTGACGGAGCTGAACCAATCATGTTTTCAGAGGTAGTCCAGAGGGCAAAATAAGAAGAAAAAGTCAATGCAGTTTGACCAAGAAAACAACCCTGTGTTTGTGAATGCTCGTCTATCCAGCAGCAAAAATGTGTGACAGTGGAACAATGCTGAAATACATGATTCGAATATACAGCTAAAAATGATTGGGGCCAAAAATAAAATAAAGAGAAAATAAACAAGTGCGCTAGTAAGAGGTAAAGACATGTGAGATTACAAAAAACACGCCATTGTCAAATGTTCCATTATACAAATTGTCATGAGGTAAAACTGTTTTGAACATTTTGAAACACAGTGATTAATTAAGGCTATTATATATGCATTTATTGTCATTTTTTCACTGGAGTTGTATATTCTGTTTTATTCTTGGATACTTGAATAAACCTGTATGCTGAAGCACTTTCCTTCTCAGGAGTTGAAAACACCTGGGTTGGCATATATATATATATATATATGTTGATATATGATATATATATATATATATGATATATGAGCCTTATAGGATACACTGGCAGTCATGTTTTAACAGCTGTATTAATTAGAGAGGGCCTTAAAACCTAATCAACGATTTCAATAAAAAGTCATCAAATGTAAAATGTCAACCTAGAGGTTTTTTTTGTGTATGCTAGTAGATTTGTTATTTTCAAGTACAAAAAATATAATCTAATATATAACTATAAAAGGAACAGATAAAATACTGTATAATGATTAATATAGGTTAAAGGTTTAGTGAACAACTGTCATGTATTTCAGCACTGCGTTGTTATTTGCTGGCTTTTCAAAATCACATGACGTGAGTGTCACATGTAACATTTATGCAGTGTAATAATCAGAGAATACATGATGCAGTAAAATGAGAGAGAAAAAAGTAGTAACAGATGCAAAATAAACAAGTATTTCATGGAGAACTACTACACCCTAAAAAGCATATATTTCATTAAGGCATTGTAAACCATTGGCTGCAAGCCCCCCACCCCCCCTCCCCAAACACCCCACCCCCCCTCTGGAGAACAACAGGAGCCAAATGGGTTGTGGAGTGTAATGTATTTTTTTACACTCACTAGCCAATTTATTAGGTTATTTTCTATTGCAAATGCTTATCAATTACATGGCAGCAATGGATTCCAGACATGTTCAAGATGAATTTTGCAAACCATGGACATTAGCACCATTGAGGTCACTGATTATTATTTTTCCAAATAAATGTAACTGAATGTATTCAGTTTGGATTTAGTTTTAACAAATCTAAACAAACTCACAAATCCACACAACCACACGGGTTTAAGCAGGACTAAACCATGTCTAAACTAGACTAAATATGGATTAAACTAGTCTCAGCATGTCTAAGCCAGCATCAGAATGACAAAGCAACTGAAGTGAGCTTGAGCATGGCATAGATGTGAATGCCAGAGGCCATATTGATATAACGTTAAAAATAGTATAAACCCAAACCAATTTCACATATTGTGCATTCAGAGATGGTCTTCTGCAGCCCATAGTGGCTATTTGTATTACTGTTCACCTCTTTTACCTTTGGCTTCAACAAGGCATTTTATCCACAGAACTGCAGCTTACTGGATATTTTTAGACCATTCTCTGTAAACTCTGGTTGTGCGTGAAGATCCCAGCAAATTACCAGTTTTTGAAATACTCAGACCAGCCAGTCTATAGCACCAATAACTGAAACCAACATTTTTCATCTGTCTTCCTGCCTAAATACACTGCCGCCATGTGAGTTGTTAAATGCATATTTGCAGCAAGAAACATTAAAATTCCTAATAACATGGCCAGTGAGTGTATGCATGTCATCTTCAGCTGTTTACCTTTCATATCTAAGTTGTGTATGTTTGAAGAATATAGGTGCACACGTATGTCTCTGCTGTGGGAGTGGAGAGTGGCTGTCCTTTGTGATACACTGAGGTAGAATGACAGATAATGTGATACTGAGGCTTTACTGAGGTTTAAATGAGGTCTTTTTTGTGTCAAGGCAAAAACTGGTCAAAATGTTCAAATACAACATCAGAACAATCATTATTACTGAGTAGACTGGCAACATGTTCCTGAATAGTTTTGTACCTGAGGTTTTTCAATATTTCAAAAATGGGGTGAAAGCACGGTATAACAGTACAGTCCTGAGGGTATAATGACAGGTCAACTCGACGGCTGACTGGAGCAAATACGAGAGAGTTGGTTTCAAAATAAAAGTCTTGACTGCCTTCCAAAAACTGGTCAAAGAACCCCTATTACACCCAAGAATATTTTCTCTTTAGCTTTATGAGTTTATTTTTTACTTCAGGCAACTTCATTCAATGGTCCAACTGAGTAACGCATTTTAGGTTGACTTTTTTGTGTCTCCAGATTTTAGGAGTACAAAGTCGGAGGATTATTATACACAGAAAGGCACAGAAAGCAGTTTCATCGTTGTCTAATGCTGTACATTATGTGATGGCTAAAGGTGATGTTAGCACCTTCAGTAGCTTACATATTTTGGTTGACTCAAGACAGTAAAGTGAAACTATTACATTCATTAATTGGGCCATTCTTGTCTGGTCTTCATAGATATACCGTCAATGACAAAAAACACATTACTGCAGCTTTTATAATGAATAAAAAGAAGTTGTTAATGAGCCTAGTACAGTATTGTCTAAATATAGTACTCTGCCTTGCAGTTTAGTAAATAAATATAATAATAATAAACATAATAATAATAATAATTTCATCCATTCATGAGGGTAATAGGGGCTCTGTAAAAAATGTAAATGTTACAATACAGTACTTTTAGATTTCATAGCGATGCCATAGTTTTCCGGCAAAAGTGGACTTCTTGAATTTCAAAACAAAACCGCTTGTATCTGCCCCATAAAAGTAAAGACTTCAGCGCACCATATTCAAACTCTAGCATTGGATAAACATATCAGTGTCTTACCCCTGTTTCATTTGAGGATTCATGACACCTGGAAAAAATAATAATAAAACAGTTTGGTTCCTTTTTTTGCCCCCCTTCAAATTTTTGCCCACAGCTTACACCCCATTTGCCCTACTAGCATACATTACCTTACAGGGGCAATAGACAGGTTCATCCCAAGAATATTTCAGTATTGGTGTAAGTGAAAATAAACCACAATACATTTCTTTGTGTGTGTGTTCCTGAGACCTCGTCACAGGCAGGGGTCTTGTCTGCTTGAGGCCAAACCTTTGAGGTAGGTAGAAATATGTCAGATCTACTCCCCTTCTTCTGGATCCTGAGATGACGCCGGCTCGAACTGTGAGGAAGAATCCTCAGCCTCTTCCTCCTAGAAATTCAAGAACAAAAAACTTTTACGTACAAGTAGAGAAATTCAAATGATGGGTTAGTTTGCTAAAGATGTTTGCGTGCATGAGCTTGTCACTAGCAGAATAAAAATTGTGAGATCATGCTGCAACTTTGAATAAATCAATTTGAAGCAAGACCCAACAACTGAATTCCACTCTGGAGATATTTAACCTGAATTGTTTTGTCAATTAATGCCACAAAATGTAACTCCTTGCCTGTTTTAATTGAGTTTGTTAAGTTTAGTTAAGTTCAATGCTCTTATAAACCACATGTCATGAATGGAGCATTAGTTGAGATTGAGCATATAATCTTTTCATAGGAAAAGAAAATCCAGTTATAAAAATTAATCTAGTCACTATGAACATCTAACTCTACATTTGCACTACTAACAGTCACTCAGTAATGTGTCATTTATTGTTGCCTATGTGTACTCAATATGAGAAAGTTCATGGGATACATGAATGAGTGGTAGTGTATGAACAGGCGGTTGACTGGGACCATGTTAGGAAGACAGTTGTGTCAGGAAACCAAGAAGACAAGAGGTAGAGAGCAGTTGTATCAGATTTCCTCTTAACATTGACTCATTCTTCCCCTTTATGTGCGTGTGTCTCAGAAAAAGAGCCTGTTTCTAACGGTTTCAGTTCGTCTAGCATCCGACTGCTCTCACAGGATACAGGGCCAACAAGGGGGCACCATAAGAAGTGGATCTGTTTGGCTTTTGAGAAAGGTTGAGCAATCTAGTAAAAAGAAGAACAAAAAACACTAAAACGTTCCCGCTTCTTGTATCACCAAAGGATGTCTGGAGGTGTATCTGAGAAATTTAACTCAAGCAATTCCAAGAATGCATGGTTTGTGTACACTCGCTAGGGACGTGTAACTTCATGTGATGTCATGTATTAGTTGCTAAAAAGTAACAAGTAATAGTGCAATTTGTTTGTTAGATACACTGACACTATCTTGCAATGGTGAATATGAAGTGACCGGTAATTATCCATTGTTAGTGGTACAATGGTACGTGGTACTACTAATCTTACTAAGATTACAAACAAAAACGTAATTTCAGTGCAGTATGTTCTTTGTTCTTTGGCTACAGCAGAAATCAGTCCTCTCACAATGCTTCTATAGTTTCTTTTTTATCAATATATTATAAGCTATTCCTACGGAGCTCCCTCTCTTCCCCTTCTCAATATTAAACAATAGTGAACACATACGAGACAAAACTAGACAGGCAAAAACCTGCCAGCTGTGACCTTTATAACAAATACATGTAAACACCAGTTTGTGAATGGGTCTAATACACTTCCACATGTGGCAACAATAAATATGAATATGTTCCAATAATATACAATGCCTGTTGGGGCAGGACGCATTGTTGACATTGTACAGTTAATAAAAGCTTAATACATGGCAGAGGTTTAAAGCATTTGGCAAGGGGAGTTATATATATACTATATATTTATATATGGTGGAAAGAATTACTTAATAATAAATAAATAATCAATATTTAATTATTTAGAGATCTTTTTGTGCATTCTCAATTGATGGGAAAACTTTTCAAAATGCAATGTAAAAGGTAAATGCTATTTTTTATTCAGATGCTAAAGTAGTTCATATATTTGAAACATTGCACTTATTTGCATAGATGTAATATTCTTACTGGAATATTGTACAGAAATTCAGCATGCGTTCAGTAGAATTGCTGGGGATTTTGCATTAGTTTTGATTGTATGTTGAGCA
This sequence comes from Philypnodon macrostomus, assembly GCA_036025475.1. Taxonomy (NCBI): domain Eukaryota; kingdom Metazoa; phylum Chordata; class Actinopteri; order Gobiiformes; family Eleotridae; genus Philypnodon; species Philypnodon macrostomus. The sequence continues at coordinate 11,102 of JAVQKC010006373.1, forward strand.
CTATCTGAATCATCAAAGACGTGGTTTTAACTGTGTGTGTGTGACACAAAAGGTGACTTCAGTTAAACCAGAAAGTACAGGGTTAACTCCAACGGCCATCTTTAATCTGCAAATTTGGTTATTAGTAATCTGTATGAGTTAAGTGAGTTTACAGTACGTTTATGTAAAGTCATTTTGAGAGTTGTTCAAATAGGCCACAATGTAGTTTAAGTTTGTGTCTCACCTGCTGCTCTTCTGCTGCTTCTTGAACAACTTTCTGTGGCTGTAACGAAAACACAAAACACAAACATAATGAAAAAAAAAAGCCTTTAACGTTTGTGTTGAGCTGTAGGTGATTGCTCCATACCCATTTCCTTGGTCGTCCGCGTGGTCGTCGCTCCCCAGAAGGCTCAGCTTTCTACGAACAAAAGACCTCCAATAGATTAAAGTTATCATTTTGTTTGCTTATAGCAGTTTGGGGAGTTATCAAACAAAAACAGCAATCCAGTCTTTATACAAAAAAGGTACAGGAGGTGGAAAGTCACAAGAAAGTCACTTTTGCTCAAGTAAAAATACAAACCCTCTAAGAACACACTTGAACTCAAACAATACTTTATCTTGTAATCATTTATATATTTATGTTATGTTGTAACCAGATTGGGAGGGTTAGGTCTGGAGTAATGCACAAAGGCAATTAATACATCTGTTCTACTTTGATTACTAGAGTCTAAAATGATAACATGGATTGTATTAAGAGTAACCTTTAGTGCAGTTCTGGGGCCCTTGTTCTTGCTGCCTTTGGGCCGTCCCCTCGGCCTCTTTGGAGTCGGTGGTCCAACAGGCTCCTGCAGTGACATAGGAAGCTATAACTCACCAATAACAGGCCATACAGACAAAACCACTCAGCCTCAGTAAAGGTACCAGCCAAACACAGACTCGGGTTTACAGGGGTGCGGATCTTAGTGTTTTTATAAAGTGTGTAAAAAATTTGTATTAAGAGCCATTATCTAGACAGTCAGACGCTACAATATTTCAGACAAATCTTCTGGGTCAAAAAACAAAAACAATCTAAACCAGGTCTTAACCAAGACTAAATCAGGTCTAACCCAAAAAAGGTCTAAACAAGGGCTAAATTAGAACTAGATCATGGGAATTAACCAGAACAAAATCAGGACTAAAGAATGACTAAACTGGGTCTAATCAAACACCAAACCATTCTCTCTTCAGGATCACTGCTGAGATTCTATAAGGGACTGGACACTACTAGGTTCAGAAGATGCCTCTATGGTCCCACTCTGACCAAGTCTAATCCAAGTCTAATCCAAGTCTAATCCAAGTCTAAAACCAAGTCTAAGGACTCGAGACTGTCTGTACCTGTTGCTGCTTGCGTGGCCGTCCTCTGCCCCGGCGCTGAGGTTCGGGAGGGGACTGGACAGTGCTGGGTTCTGGAGATGGTTCTTTGGTCCCGCTCTGACTCATGCCTGTTGGTGTCCTTCACAAACTGTGGGCATCAACGCCTGGAGGAGTGGCCACAAAAGAGGAGGAGAGGGAGGAAGACCAGGAGCTATGAAGAAAAATCACAAGAAACTCTATTAGTCACTTTGATGCTGTGGTATGAAATTGAAAAACCCAAAAGGAATGGATTAGATTAAAAACGTTACACAACTGAGTTTTATTATAGAACAGAAACTCACTTTACATAAAAGTGCATAATCATTTTTGGGCCAAATAGTGGGTTAAGACCACAGGGACACTGAAAACATCTAGTTTTGAGAGTATAATGTAATATATCTTAACCATATCTATTGACAAACAAAGATTGGGATAATATTTATAAAATATTGGACTAACTTTCATCAGTCTAAACAGGGCTGGATCTAAGCACCAGAACTAAACCAAGGTGGCTGGACAAATATTTTGAAAGACAAAAAACTATATGGCACTAGCATAGTAGGGTTAGTTGACGAGAGTCTTATGTGTTATGTGTTAGTTAATGCATTATTAATTTGATTGGTAATATTGGAATAAGGTGGGATCATATTTATTATAAATGGTACTGGACTAAGTCACACAGGAAGCGTGGGAACTGCTTGTATACAGGCTTTGGCACAAGCTTGATTCAGATACACATTGGGCTCTGGCAAATGCAGGGAAACATGAGAGTGGTTTGCAGGCACTAAAAGTAGCACAGATATTCACAACTCAATATCTCCCATCCACAATTTGTCTTTCCATTGGCCTCCTGTCTGTGAGCGCAGGCTACAGATGCTGCTTTGAGTTTTATTGCTGGATGCAGAATTATTAATGGTTCGTAAAAAAGTAACACATAGTATAGTATATAGCATGAACATAAAAAGAAATTAATGTTGCTATATTTATTGTTTTTTTTAAAATATATATCTGCAGAAAAGTATTGGCTATATTTTTGTTTTTATTATTTTGTAACAATGCATTTTTGTGAGGTAAAATGAAAAACTAAACAGTTATGGATATTATGAGTATGGTCTTAATTTTCCAAATAGAAGCGTACTGTGTGGGATTCTATTGTTTATTGTAGCGTAATAAATGCACACTTGTATCAAAAGTTGGATTCTGCATTTTGTACTTGTTAATGTTCGTGTAAAAACTCTATTTATACCGCACTGGTGGTTAACATATAACCCTTGAGGAATGTGCCAAACGCTAATTGCAAACACAGCCTATCAAAACGGCCGCGTGCATACCGGAAGTGGGGTAATTTAAGAAATGTACGTCCTCGAAGAAACTATCTCAAAAAGTAAACGAGGACGCACGCTGGGTTTTCGCTCGCATTTTTGAACCGAGGGGTGAATGCAGCAGCAGCAGCCGTGTCTTCCACTTAGAGACGGGACTCAATGTACTTTTTGCATAGGGGCGGTAAATCCAATCATAAAAACATTCTTGTACGGGGGGACGACGAGGTGTACGGAGCATTCCTGGGGCTTCAAAAAACGCAATGTCTGTGGTTGGCCAAAGTCATAGAAACAAAATCGGCGGCACATGTATGTTAAGAGGCGAAACAACCAAGTAGCCAGCCAGCCAGCCGAGGGTGGTTTAAAAATCGCTGCTCACTGAACAACATCACCCCTGCGTAAAAGCCTGCATTCCTTGCGCAATCGATGTCAAATTTTACGGCACAGATAGTGGGTAAACAGAAGCGAATAGAAGCAACTTTCGTGGAAAAGGGGACAAAGACGATGTCAACACAGGTGCAAAAGCTCTCATTTGAACCGAAATGCATAGAAGGCTATAGGCTCCGTGTTTAAAAGCTAGTCATGTTCGCACACAAGCCCCGGCTACTAATGTCCTTAACGACACATTCCCAACGTTGGACTTACCTCAAGGCGCGTAGCAGTTTCACCTGAACTTTGCAGAGTCGGTTGACTTCGTGCAACTCTGAAAATGTTAGCGTATCGAGCGCCTCATTGGTTGGTACGGAACGGGTAATCTCGCTCCCTCCCTCCACTAATCGGAAATGTGTGCGATCCCCCCTAACGTCCAGTCACGAATACCCCAGTTGCAGTATAATGGGGGGTTGTAGCAGCGGCGCGCATTGCATACTTTCTCTATTAAAGCATGTTTCAAGAAAGAACGGGGCTGGTGGGAGGAGGGTTTCAAACACTGGAACCCCACCCAAAAGAGAGCGCACCGGACCACCCACTCGAGAAGAAGGGAAGGAGAGGATCGAGACACACGGGCATCGCTGGGAGGTGGAAGTCTGGTTTCCCGGGGCTCCTTAACCAGGGGTCCGTCCGGGGGCTGGCTGCCTTGGCTGGGAAGTTCCCCACAAGAGAGAGAGGGAGGGAGGCGGGTGGAAGAGATCATATCCCCGAGTGTGAGAGAGCAGAGGTTTCCCTGCGCTGATGTTATCTCCCCACCTACAGTGTTACACTCTGGAGCCATAACAAGGGACGGGAATATCAAGCGGGCTTTCCTAGAACAAAGCCTACAGTCTTAGGGACCAGTTGTATGTGTTCATTTAGGATGTGAAGGGAAGTAACAGCTTAATGTATAGCCTAGCAGTTTTACTATAGACTACTCAACTCAGAGCTCAAATTATGCAAATTACGCACAGTACGCATAGTCGTTGTGGTAATGGTTAATAACGAGACAAGAGGTATTTTAAATGAGCGACAGTAGGATCACGAGCAGTGATAGTAAAAGCCTATTGGCTAGTTTACTGGGACGGGCCAAAATGTGTCACACATACTTTTATTAATACATTTATTGAACTTGAACATTTCTGGTCCCTTAATTAGACCTACATCATTTTCTGATGATGTAATTTACTCACCAAAAATTGAACTCAAGTTTTATTTGGAGGACTACTTTTTATGTATACTTTTTAAGCAATATTTTTACTTGAGTACACATCTCTTGCCATTGGAACCAGTTACTTTAGCATAACTTTCAGTATGAACAAAATGCTGCATGTTTTTATTGCATACAAATAACCACAATTCATTCATAAACTGTGTGTATGTAAAGGGTATTTTGCTAAGGCTGCAGCGACCTTTGCAGATATGTTTGTCTAAGTCCTCAGTTGTGGTTCACTAAGCATCTTCAGTTATTATTATTTTTTACGTTACTTCAGTTTCAAAGAACCAGTTGATTGATCCATTTCTATGATTCATAAGACGTGCATTGAAAGTGGACATTTGTGTGCCTTTCAACACATGAACAACACACACATTCCAGACATAATGCTCAGGCACTGGTGGAGTCAGGTGAGAACCCTGGCATCAGACCAAAACATAAAGCTTCATCAACTACAGCCCAGTGGTTCTCAACTGGTGGGTGCGTGCCTAGAAATGGTTCACTGCAGGTTAAATAAATAGTAATTCTAATGTTGAAATTACATTACATTATTAAACACTTATATATGTGAGATATTGGTTACAGTAAAATACACTGGACGTTTCATGTTGGATATACAGATAGATGGAGCAATGCAGTTTTTTATACACATTTTCACAGAGAAATCATATGTATACTGTATGTATATTTTGTAGCTTTATTTATTACAAATTGCTGGATGCAACATCAGAAGAAACAGTCATATATGAAGAGAACCATCAAACAGTCACAGAGTTCATTACATCTCTCAAATTAGTTGCATTTTTGTTTTGAAGACAATAAAAAGCCTGAACGAATTGCATTTAGAAATTGCTTCTCATAAATTGCATGCCATATCAAAAATCTCCCCTAACACACCAATCGAGTAAAACCTGTTGCATCTTAAGAGACAATAGAACGGTGAGAATTATTGGGAATTATTGAGCAAAGGAAAATTAAACCAGGGATTGACTGGAGAACATGGGGGAAGGGTGGGCAGAAATGTTGTGTATGAGTTTGTGTGTGTGTAGTAAAAATGAGTTTAGTGTGTGTCCGATTTTGTCCCATTCTTGATCTAGTTGAGGTTTGTTTAAGCTGGATTCCTTTGGCTCATCAGGACCGAGTTACAAAAATCCTCCTATAGAAGTCGAAAGAATGTGCAGCGCATACAGTTCTGCATAAGGCACAAAGGCATGTCTTTAGAGGAGGTGGGGGCAGGCATCAAAAGACAGCAGCAGCGGCGGCCCAGGGATTTCTGTTTGAGTTTGAGAGGGGCTGGGGGCAAAGAAGGTATTTCGGGAGCTCTCCATTCAGTGCCAGTGAGGAGAGAGAGAGAGCGAGAGAGAGAGAGAGAGAGCGAGAGTGAGCGAGATAGAGAGAGAGAGAGAGAGTGTACTGTAAACTACTATAGGTAATATTTAAGCCTGTTTTTAAGTGGCCGTGTTTTTCTCAAAAAAGAATTGAGATTTAATTTTTATTTAGATTTACTTTTTGGGTTTTGAAATACCGTATTTTCCGCACTATAAGGCGCACTTAAAAACCTTTAATTTTCTCAAAAACCAACAGTGCTCCTTATAATCCGGAGTGCCTTACATATGAAAAAAATTGGAAAATAGACCATTCATTGACAGTGCGCTTTATAATCCAGTGCGCCCTATAGTGCGGAAAATACGCTAGTAATCTCGCCAAAGTTATACCATGTCCATATATAAATATTACGTTATATCACATTTTAATGGGATTATGGTCTATGAAAAACTAGTGGTTAAACATGTAGAGTAGACTGTAAGTTATTAAAAGCTTTATCTGACCCTGTTCTATGTAAAGTAGTAGTCATAATTGTTATTTGACTTTAGTCCTTCCATTGGCCTCTTCAGCTACATCAGATCAGACTTTGGGGGTTACCACTTTGACCAATAGTAGTCGAGTGTTACTTTAGCCCCTGTTATCTACAGACTACAGGTGAGCCTCGCCGCTGTCAGTTTGACCCAGGGCAGCTGTGGTTACACAAGTAACTTACCACCACTGAATATGACTGTGGATATAATGAATAATGCAATTGTAAAGTGTATTTGAGTGTTTTATCATCAGATTTATAAGCACATGGTCCCAGTCACACTAGCATTGTTAAATACATGTTGTGGGTATTGTGTTCACACTGACCCAATCACAGGTTACTGTACTCCGGGTTGTATGTGGTAGGGTGTGATTCTGACCTGATTTAAGACTGGAATTTGTGCTGGCTTCTTACAGACCAGTAAAGAATAAAAACAAAATAATGAAGGCAAAATATGATGTAAATTGAAATGCACAGTAGTATTGCCAGTGCATTCAGGCAATGTTATCAAGGACACGTTTATGGTCAGCTTAGTAGTGAATTAATTCAGTTTTATTATTTGAACAATATAAAATCAGGAAAATCAGGCAATCCGAATTCATACTAAAATCTATATTGTCATCAGATCGCACACAAGTCCCATGTAGTTTTCAGTCTTTTTAGGCCATCTCCATGACCTTCTTGATCCAGTCCACGTACACGGACACTCGGATAAAGATGTTGGGTTGTCCCGGGTGTCCACAGCGCCTCATGGGGATGATGACCCCCTCCAGGACCCAGCAGTCCAGGTTCGGACACGCCAACGGGCCACCGTAGTCTCTCTGTCGACATGTAATGAATTGTGTTTGTTATGACTCACTGTTAATGGGCACATTTAGGACAGTCTTGTCCCAAGTGCTTTCAACAAGTCAGACATTAGCAGATGCACACAGATCTTCAATGAATAAATAAATAGTAACGGCATCTGTTGCTCCATAGTGTAAATACTACATCACTTATTTAAGGGGATCAATGCACCTTTTATTTACCTTAATTAAACAGCTCCAAAGACAATGGGATCATGGCTTAATGAGTTGTTTCAGGGTAAATGTGTCACAGGTCTAGCAAAAACACCAATTTCCTTTAATCAGGTTTTTACACAATGTGCAGTTTACCTCGAAACACACTGACCACTGGATGTTTATGCTCAAAATAATGGTCCAGCCCAATTAACAATTGTTATGTCTAAACAAAAAATAAAATAAAAATGATAGTATTTAGACTTGATCCTTCCTTCGTTAAAACGTAGTTTGGTGCTGGTTTAGTCCAGGTTTGGTCCTGGTTAAGTCCTGGTTTAGTCCTGGTTTAGTCCTGGTTTGGTCCTGGTTTGGTCCTGGTTTAGTCCTGGTTTAGTCCTGGTTTAGCCTTGTGAGTTACTCTTTCACGAAATCCATGCACAGTTCTTTGATTGTGTCTATACCAGATGCCCAAATCCATTAATGTTTAATCAGGGTTAGGATTTGTGGATGCACTAGCATGTTTTGTGACAGAAGGTTAGTGTCGGGGTCATGGGGCAGGTTGTGGGAGTCAAAGGGCAAGTAATCTCCATTTTGTGTCCAATCAGTCATGATTTTCTCAATCTTACCATAAGCATTGCTCACAACCCCACCGGCAATACTCCTGTCCTTGTGCTAATGTGCTAAACACTGTTTTGCTAAGATTGTATATCTTTTGGGGTCCCTTAGTAATTTGTCTGCTTTTATTTTTTTAAATTTATTTATTTATTTATTTTTATTTTTATTATTTTACTTTCAATTTTTAATTTTATTCCTGACCCAATCTTCCATATTTAACTAGTCTGAATTATTACCTTAGGAACTATAGTACATCACTTTCCATATTAGCCAGCATTATTTTATCATCTTAGAAAATGGCAGTAACAATCATTTAACCTAAATAATACTAAATGGTAAGTAAAACATTTCCTTATTTGCATGTGAGTAGACAATGTTTCTGGACGGAGCTGAAACAAATTTACCATTGCCCTTTTTGGCTGAGTCTTGCAGTTTTGCATAAATCAATAGGTATAATTCTTTGGTGACAAACAGGTCTGAGAGGGTTCACACTCGGCTAGAGCTGGTTTAGAGGTCAAACATCTGAGGGCTTCATTCAGTTTTATTAACAGAAATAGAAAAAGCTAGATTATACAAGATGATATAAAAAAACAGTTGTCATTTCTTCAAAGGTTTATTAGCATTTAGTGCTTCAAGCCAGTTTATAGTTTAATGTAAATGCTAATAGAGAACTAAAATGCAGCTTTGGCCTAAAAACACAGCACCATTGACTCAATATTTGAACTCTCCTGTGCAAACAAAGACAGAGATCCAGTTAGACAACCTAATCAAGCTTGGCATAGTGTCGAGCTCTGTTTCCTCTGCAGTGTTCAGTGTTACTGTTGTTCCTGCATTAACCTGGCTAGTCCCCCTTATAACCTTTTGCTGATCATTTTATCATCCTGTTCTGCTACAAATTCAAAATCACAGCACACATTTGAAATACCTCCACCTCCTTCCTGTGTCTCTGGTAATTTCAAATGAGCCCCTCATATCTCTAACTCATCAATGTTAGTGTCTGTTTAGAAGAGGAAGTGGCTTTGCATTGCAGGAGGCAGTTGCACAGAGCTGTAGCTTTAAGCAGGAAGACGAGGGGGGGGGGGGTCGTTGAGTGGCGTTAGGGGGGGGGGGGGGGGGCACATATGGGTGTGCGAGCCTGCAGCAAAGGGGGGGCGGTAAACAGTGGAAGAAAGTGGTT
>JAVQKC010006385.1:0-14781 GCA_036025475.1 Philypnodon macrostomus
CAAGTATTCATGTGCAAGTGGGGGAATAAGTGTCCAAGTATTCATGTGCAAGTGGGGGAATAAGTGTCCAAGTATTCATGTGCAAGTGGGGGAATAAGTGTCCAAGTATTCATGTGCAAAATTTTTAAATTCTCATCTCCTCTCACTCCTTGAAAAGTCTGCAACTCATACAAAACACAGCAGCAGCAAGATTATTAACAGGAACTGGCAGACGAGAACACATCACTCCTGTGTTAGCATCTCTTCACTGCCTTCAGTTGAATTTAGAGTCAAGTTTAAAATCTTTGAACAGAAAGGCCCCATCCTATCTAAAGCATGCTATCCTACCATATCATATCATCTCTCAAAATGCAGGTTTATTAGTGGTGCCAAGGATCTCTAAAAGTATAGTTGGAGAAAGAGCCTTTAGTTTCCAAGCTCCTGCTTTATGGAATCAACTTCAGCTCATGTCTGAGAGGCAGACACAGTCTTTACATTTAAGGTTTGTTTTAAAAATCTTCCTTTATGAGAAAGCTTATGTCCAGGACAGCTAAAGAACAGGGTGGATCTCAGAGTTCTTTCTCAGGGATAGATGAGCTACGCTGCATTAGGAGCTAGATGCTGGGGGAAGTATGATACAGAGCACTTTCCTTTGGCTCTTTTTTATGTGTCTCATCATTCTACACTTTTCACTTTTTTATTATTGGCTCTTTCTGTCTGCTCACTTTTACACTTCCCCTCTATTGGCTCTTTCTTCATTTCTACACTTTTGACATTGTTAACTTATATCGATCATTATTTCATTGCTATTCACATGCTGTCCTCTGTACCCCTCACTCTTTGGGGAGTGGATATTGTTTCAGATGCCTGGCTGCCGTATAGATGTCCCAGTGATGTCCTCAGCTGGCCCCGTCTATTGTGCTCCTATGCTCTCCTAGACCCCTAGCGAACCTCCCAGCTTCAGATGCCTGGCTTGCTGTTAGGTGTTCCAATGGATAGCTGTTTGTGTTCTCACCTGGATCCCCCCACCCCACAACCAAACCTGCTGCATCTCCTCATTCACTTGGATGTCTCCCTAAACCTGCTGCATCCATACACACACATTGAGCTCTCTTAACTCGAGGACCTCATCCATCAGTCCTGGACACATCTACAGCCTGTCCATCCTGGGAGTGGATCCCTCTATCATGTGGTTCTCCCTAAGGTTTCTCTTTTTCCTTTAAATGCTTTTTTTTTGGGAGGGTCTAGGGTCTTTTTATTATCTTATTCTCTTATTGAAATTCCATCCTTAAGTTGTTCCACACTAAAGTTATTAAACCATTTTTTATTCATTGGTCCATTGAAATCTAAAAACAACATACTGTAGTAATAGCAATGATTTCCTATGAAGAAGCCTCAAGTTTGTGAACCTAACCATCTCCAACATCATGGCTACGCTAAACCAACAAGCTATCTTCAGCTCATTAGATTAAAGTAAATTGCATGCCTTTTAAGATGAGGTTATATAGATGAGAAAAAATAACCTTTGGCGATGAAACCTTCATTGCACTAAATGATCTGAAGCCACTATGCGCGGTAGGAGTCTTGTAACAGAGTATGTCTTTGGCTTCATTTAGCCCAGGGCCACTGCTGTGATTCTGAGCTGATAGTGGGATCACCGTAGGTGTTATAGTCATCAACAGGTCTGGCCTTATTCTGCCATTCCCACTTTTCTGAAAGCCTCCTAATAGAGGGGTGAGAATGTTATGGGAATTGGCAGGAGTCGTTATGCCGGTGATTTTCCAGTTAGATGTGGAGGGAAAAGGATAAATGGCATCTTTTTTGGAACTGGAGATTGGGAAATATAGGTTGGACCAGCCACAGTTGCGTATGCTGGTAAAAAAAGGCCCCAGGGCAGATTTCAGAATGGGTCCCTAGTTAACTTACTAATAAATAAATATGTAAAAAACTACACTTATTAAAAGCATTAAAATAACTTAACAAGATATTTATGAATATGATTAGACTTTTACTCTATTTCTTTCTTTATTTTTATTAAGATTTATTTTATCATAGTTTATTATTATTGTTATTTTCATTTTCTCCCAAATTAACATCCATAAATGTTTTCTGCTCTAAACTATTATGCATATTTAAGCATGGACTATATGGGGACCCTCCAGCTCTTGGGGCCCTGAGCTCCTGATTACTCTTTGATTCTACGCCTGTGGCCGGTGATCAAACTAAGTCTAAATGATTGATAGTGGCTTCTAATTGTCCCGTATGCGTCCTGTTTTTTTTGTAACCCTTCAGTTGCGGTGACCATCATTTCCAATGGCTTAAATCAGGCCATCTCTAATGAAAAAGGACTTTGCTCTCTTGCTAATCTTCACGAGTCTTTCTTTTTCACCGTGTGTCCTTCCTCGTTACTCGCACCCTGCCGCTCCTCTTCCTCAGACGATTTCTCTATTGACAAAGTGTACTAATGAAATGTCACCTCCGACAGTCGGCCAGGACGATTGATGTCCCAGAACTTTTTTCACTTTAACTTGGATTTCCTCTTCCCTCCACTTTTCTATTCCCTGTACTGATTTTTTTTTTTCACCTCCCCATCTATTTTGCAGCTTCTGAAAGGTACTTTTTCCCCATTTGCAAACTCCATGCATTGCTTTAGAAATATCACATGTCAAACTGGCAAAGCAGGAGCCCGGAGAAGCCAAAATTAGCATTCCGTTTTTCCGAGGTGTACGGAGAAGTTGGGCGCGTCAGAAAAAAGGTTAATTACAGCTCGTCAGATTGTGAGCTGTGTGGTGAAATATAAACTGCTGCAGTCGCTACAGAAGACAATGACAAGCCTATTCTTTTTTTTAATCCTTGAAAAGAACAAAGAGTGTAATGGAGGAGGAGTTGGAGGGAGACTATATCCATGTTTAATAAACTTGACATGCACAGTGGGAGAGTGGTTAGCACTTCTGTCTTTTAACAATTAGATAATGGGTTCAACCTCAAAGACACACATTTATAGGTAAATTGGTAAATCTAAATTTCCCCTATTAAATTTATTGTGGAAAATCTCAGACATTATTGTGGCAGCCCCACCTACGGTCCATAGTTGCTGGAATAGTCTCCAGTCTGTGACAAACAAGTAAGTAGAGTGAGTAGAGTATGATTCATATTTTTGGACACAAATTAAAGTTTCATAACTGTCATATTTTACATTTAACAAGCCTTGAACAAGCAGCTTTTGTGCCAACATATAAGTGCCTTTAAATGGAACAGAAAGTAAACATCAATTCAATTTGTCAGAAGGACAAACAGGAACAAAACATGACTTATGTAAAACTCAACTCAGTAGTTAAAAGTATTGAAAAACGTAGGCAAAACAAGCAATATATGGCGTTATAGGCATGATCTCAGAAAATTCAAAGATCTTCAAATCTAGTCCTTCCCATAATTGTTCTGCATTAAATTCACCTTTTTGGCTCAGTGTCCTACAAGAGCCCAAACAATTCAAAATGGCTCTTTCACAGTATCCTCACAGTAGTAAATTCGATCTGAAGAGAAGAAAAATCCATTATCCAGTCACCAATGCAGCCACAGCTGTCCTAGGGCAGAGAACTGGCACCCGAGGCCTCTTCAACCACCACGACACACCATGACAAGCAGTAACGTCTTTAAAATATGGACAAGTAAGGAGGATATCTAACTCACAAGAGAAAAATGCATGGAGTCCTATTTTTCTGAGAAGTCTATCAATTTTTATTTAAACCAAATGTTAAATCTGATTCTGTTAATTTGCTCTGCCCCTCTCCATTCCCTGTAGACAAAAAGTAAATTACATCCAAATCTATTTTTACACTAGGAATCCCCTTCCCCATTCCCGAAGGTCTTCCCCACACTAGCCAGTAGCCGCTAGCATTTACTCCAAGCAAATAGATAAGTGAATATGTCACAGTACTTGTGACCTTTCTGCTCTGCTAATAAGGCTTTTACCTCAGATTCCCAACATGTTTATTCTGCAATGAGCCGTAAACAAAGCACTTCATGGAGAGGTGAGCGGTTAATTGGAGGAGTGTGGATGTGGTGACAGAAGTAAAATGATGTTGTCAGTTCAGATTGAGATAATACTGTTGGAGATGTTGGGATGAAGAGCAGACATGGCGGCTCTCCTCTGACCTTTTCCACATAGGAATCAGGAAAAATGAGCTGGAATAATATAATGTTGTGAAGATAGAGATGTGTGAGCCAGGTGGTAATGGTAAAATGGCACTAGTAAGGAGATGAATATGCAAGTCATGATGTAGAGCAGCTAATTTGTCATCATTACCTTTACTTAAGTCCCTCCTTTGGCATCTACAGCAACATCAAATCACAGTTATTGATGTTGCTGTATCGTGTATTGTGGTTGCCCCCTTAAACTATGTTCTGATGTTGCTGTAGAGGCCATGGTAGGACTGAAGTAAAAGCATTTTTATTTTTGTATTGGTCAGTTCACAGAATGACGATAGTTGCCTAAAGAAGGGCATTCAGCAACTGTCGCATTTGTGAACTACTTCTAAGCTTTTTTTTGTCAATGTATTGTTCATCACTGAGAGCCTTGCACAACAACATTTATACAACTATATTTCCATTAATCTCCGAGCTTGACACTTGTGTTACAAATGCAAAATCAGCATATGCTAATTCAACAAATGTTTTACGACCACAACGATAATACCTCTGTAAAAACTAAACAATATACAGTATGTTCTTTGCATTGACATTGCTGGTTGTCTGTTCAATATAAAATCCACTGAGAACACACTTTCATGTGTTCCTCTTTTGTTTACAACCCCTCGTTTTTCTTCATGATGTTTGGCCTTGGTGCCATCTGATAATGGTATTAATGACAATAAACATGACATTTTTCTTGCTATGAGTCTCGTCGGCTTGCTCAAAGTGCAGATCAGAGGCACTTCCCGGGGCTAAAGCAGGATTACTGCACACATAGACACCTCGAAGGATGTTATTTGCTTGATAAGGTTTCGAGTTGGATACAAACAAAAGGTAGAGCAGCGGAAAGTGGGGTACAATAATTCATTTTCTACAGAAAGTGAGGCGCCCCAGAGTGACTTTTTGACAGCTGTTTGTTTTTGAAGAAGGGTAATTTATTTCTTTCTCTGACACAATGTGGATATGTAAAATGTGTGTGCGCAGTCAAGCTCGTTTTAGAATTCATTGTTTGCACCACAGAGCGCTGTACAATGCCTGAAAGACCCTCCAGTCTCTTAAACAGAGGTGGAAGAAGTACTCCAAATTTGCACTCAAGTAAAAGCAACAATCCATACTAGTATATATGTAGAAATGCAAAGAAATATGCTACTGAAAATGTCCCTTACCACTGATTGTGTTCAGTTTCTTTTTTTACTAGGGCAGACCACCAGCCATATCAGTCACTTTTGTGTCAGAAAACTCGATCCACTGTTCAAGCCTTACTGGGGTGGCAATGGCTCAGTGAGCATTGGATGGCCGCTCGGTGCACACTGTTATTGTGTCCTTGGGCAAGGTCCTTAACCCACATTGCCCATGAATGAATGTTGCGTGATTGATGTTTGGTGGTGGTCTGAAGGGTCGTAGTTGGGGTATGGTTGCCACGTTTTTGTCAGTGTGCCCCAGGGAAAAAGAAGTATAGCTTAACACCGGGTAGACATTATGGAGTGATATTGTAAGGTAAGCAAAAAAAAAATGTACACCCTAAATCACAATATACATTTCATTTAAAAACTACTGCTACTGATACTACTGCTTTTGGTACCTCAACCGACTTTGTCAAGAAAAAAAAACAAACACTTATATTCTCCTAAATTAAACGTATTAGATGCGCTGCCTGTAAAGGGATTGGGTACATCTGTCTAAAAAGTAAATATGGCTTTATTAAACGTGTTAGTAGACCTTAAGTAAATAAAATCACTATAGGGCTATCTAGATCTTCTCCATCTCAGCTTCTACATAAACACACAGAGCACATAGAGCACACTGTCAGTGTTGATAGATGAATGGATGTGTCCCAGGGAGGCCACGCCCACTCCCATGATGCTGATTAAGAATTAACAGCCTGAGTTGACTCGCTGGCTTCAGAGCCAATTTGCCGCAGTAATTGAAGGAGATGAAACCGCGAGCACAATGGACTTGAGGCGGCATGTTGATTAGAATTGATGACTGCGTTGACTCTCTGTACAATAGTGGAGCCAGCACAGAGGTGAGCTACTGTCAAAGTAACTGATGCTGACTTACAAGCATTTCCTATACATACTGGTATTTGCATTTGGTTGTCAAGGATATTAGACTGCTACGATAGTGCAGTGTGGATACATCACCAAGGCATACGCCATAATGGTAAGTCCAGAGGTTTCCTAAAACAAAAAAAGAAGCTTTATCTGACTGTGCTCTATGTCATTTGTCATTATATTTATTATTTCACTTTAGACCGTCCCCTGACCTCTACATCAACGTTGTCAAATAAGAGATTGTAGGATTGAAGTTTGTCCAATAGTAGTCAGGCTTCACTTTAGTCCCTCCCCTGACTTCACACTATAGCTGACCTCCTTCACATCATAGAACAGGGTCAGATAGCCAAAGCATTTTTCTATTTTTACCATTTTCTAATTTCAGGAAAATTCCGGACAACAGAAACAATAGCATTAGTAGGAGCAACTTTTCAAAACTTTTTGCTCTCATTTGCACAACATCCACCAACTTTTCTCAAACCTCTCCACTACATTAATCTGAAGGCTAACGCATGAAAGTTGTCAGAGAGTGCCTTTTTACAGTTCATTACGAGCCATTTCCGAACACAAAGAAAATGTAGCATTAACTCCCACACATTCTCTCCATATTGCTCATAAAAAGTGCCTTGAAAACAATATTCTCAGCTCTATTTTGCACTTGCAGGTTCGAGAGCTTTGCACCATATAAAAAAGGAAACGTTTGAGTGTATGAATATTTACTTTGATTCGCTGGCAGAAAGCTTTTATGTGCCACCGGCTGTGTCAATACGGCGTGACTTTTATTAATTTCAGTTGCTCTGGAGGCATCGATCAGAGCCTCTCCGTTCCTGTGATCTCATTTCAGACCGTAATGTGAGACTAAAGGGTCAATAAAAGGCGGAGGGATTTGTTGCCCATATTTGGTCGTTTCATGGGATCGAGGAGACTGGGAAGTGTGCATCTGCAAGATAACCATCTACAGTTTCATTTAACAGGACATAAGGTCACAAAATCAAAAACACAGTTGCAATAAAGTTGGATGTTAAAACTTTCAAGAAACGGCCTTAGACTTTAGTGCAGTTTGGATTCACCACACTGGGAATTTTGACTAAAGTATGTAGGAAACCAATTGCCTTAAAAATGCTTTATTTAAGGTGGAACGTCAATGGAACGTTCAAGCATGCAACTAACTGGCCATTGTCCAAAGTGTAACCCACTTAAGGCCCGTAGTTGCTGGATTATTCTCCTAAATGGAATAAGTGGAAGAAGATGAATACATTTTACTGGTAATGTTAAAATAATACACTATAAAACATATATCAAAACGGCAAGACAATCGACTGCACAATCAGGTAATATACGATTAGTTGTAACTTTGGGGTTTGAGTTGAGGTCATTCAGGAATTCATTTTCTAGATAACAAAAAAGTAAGGTTAACTTTTCAAATTTTAGAGTGAAACTATACTTTATTCAGTAGTACCAATTAGCAACTGGGAAAAAATCACGAAAAAAATGTGTTTCATGTTTTCATGCGTGATGATGGTAATGATACGGCTTAACTTTTGCACATTAGTTCTGTTTGTATTTACATTTTACCCTTGAGACATGGGTTAGTAACGGGAACACCATTTGGTTCGACTTTTTACTGTTTTAGAAGCCATTATCAAAAGGTCTGCTCATAAAAAAAGAATATCTCCGTAGATTACGCA
Organism: Philypnodon macrostomus; assembly: GCA_036025475.1. Classification (NCBI taxonomy): domain Eukaryota; kingdom Metazoa; phylum Chordata; class Actinopteri; order Gobiiformes; family Eleotridae; genus Philypnodon; species Philypnodon macrostomus. The sequence goes on from JAVQKC010006385.1 coordinate 7,913, forward strand.
CCACACCAGGCTTTTTGCTCCATTGTCATTTATCAAATCTGACACGTTCTGTCTCGCGTCCCCCTTTTAGGAAACATCTCCCCCCTTTTTGGCCATAATCTTTAATTTCCTGCCTTTGAAGTGCATTTTATACAACTTCTGTGTGTGTCACGGCATCTTTTTTGTCTTTCAAACGCAGGCAAAGGTTAAAGCCGGGAAAGAAAATTGCACAGAGGAACATTGCAGATAAAAACAGATATGGTCCGTTGGGAGGACGCATTGATACCACTTTCTTTTTTCTTTTTTTTTCCTTCTTATCGACAAAACCATAGTATCATATTGGGGGAAAGTGGATTCTGCAAGAGTATGTGATAACATTGTAGCGGGGTGCCCTTTGTGTGTAGATAGCGATTATAATGAGTTAAAAAGGAGAAAAACATTGGATTAATAATACATGGGTCATTTGTAAATCAATGAAGGGGCATCGGGCCAATGAATAGGCTGGAGGATTTATTCTGATTACAGCTCGGGAATAACGGCCCATTTACAACCTGAATGGGACGGCTAGTAATTAAGAAGGCCGCCTGAAAACAAAAGGGAGAAATAGTTCCACCAGCGCACAGGGCTCGCATGGTAATGGCTGAGTCATATTTTACCTGTGGCCTCTCTAAGCTGAAGAAAGCCAAGTGGTCGTGGAGAATGTGCAGAGGCCATCCGTCTTGTTATAATATTTGGGCCGCAGTGCAGTAAAATGGGACTGGTGTGTGGAACTGCATTGTGGGAAGGGGAGACAAAGCTGTGGAAATTGCGGAAGATTTAGGGGTGTGCGATATGGCGATAAATGAAGTGAAGTTATGATAATCTGCGAAGGTTGTTGAATTGTGCTACAGTGCATTCATTTATTCTCTGCTCTTCACCGTGATTGTTACTATAACAATGCCAGTGTTCATATAAATATTATAATTTTATGTTAGATATTATGATAAACCTCGGATTGGATTGTACTTTGACATACTTTTATGAAGACTAGACTGGAATAGACTGGAATAGACTGGAATGGCTTTCTAGTAGAGGCATTTACGCCCTCTTGTGTCTTAGCTTGATTCTCATGCCACATTTCCGAGTCCGAATGTCTTCCCTTTGTTATCGTGGGTTCTCTCCAGGTACTGCTCTAAACATAACATATGTGTGGTTATTTGGTGATACTAAATTTCCCTCAGGGAATAAACGTGCAAGTGAATGGTCTGTCTGTCGTTGTGTACCCCGCCTAAGGCCCCTAGTTGCTGTGATACGCACAACTCATCAATAACCCCTAGCAACAATAAACTATAGAAGATGTAGAACGACTAAGGTGTTGTTACAAGGGGTATACCTCTGACCCCTGTACAAAGCTGAATCATACGGTATAAAATACAAGATAAAAAGATGGTGAGCTTTTTCTCTCAGTAAGTTAAGGCCAAGAACTTATAAAGTAATAGCTCAATCAAAGTGCTTCACCTTTAGAGATCTGCAGTTATGTTAGTTATGAAGTCTTTTATTATTGGAAAGACTCACTTTGTCCTTGAGGCAATTTACAACATGTTGGTCAAGTATATAGATGTTCTTTGCTCATTCAGTAAGTGAGTGACTCTCAAACCACAAAGACACAATTAAAGAAATGGCTCAAAATAATCAACACTTTGATCATTTTCTGTCTGACTGTTGGTTGGTTGTGTCCAACAGTCTGACTGTTTGTCTGACTGTCGGTCGGTTGTGTCCAACAGTCTGACTGTTTGTCTGACTGTTGGTCGGTTGTGTCTCTATAGTCTAAAATTGTTGATTTTTTATGCTAAATGTATGGTAACTTATAAATATGCATATTTTACTCCTCTTGTTTTAGGGTGACTTTTAAGATCTGTCGAGGGACTGCAGATGAAAACTAGCCTTCTGGCTAACTATGGCATATTGACAGAATTGTCTATTAATATGTCTCTGTTATAAACAAATACAAAAATAAAATGTCCACCGATAATCATAATAATTGTTGAGTAAATACATTTAAATAGTAAAGTACGGTGGCCCAGAAAGGCAAAACACATACACAAATTTCAGAGGCACGCACGCTAAAACCAGACTGGAAAAGCCAAAAGGTTCTAGGATGGTGGTAGTGTTGATGAATTTAGCTGATTTAAGTAAATACATTGTTCTAAAATGACCCATAGATAATACATTTGACAGTCAATGGCTATCTGTTTCAACCCTGTGACTAATTGCCACTATCCATGGTGTTCCCTGCCTAAAGCTCCATAGTAGCTAGGAGGCTCTAATGTGAATAAGAGGAATATCTGTAAAAAGTCACAATAAGGGATACATTTGTTATTAACCATCTCACGAGTCGACACCATGGTCATGCTGGCTCCAAGTTCAATGAAACATCACATCTTTCATAAATTGATCAGTTCATGTCAAAGGGGCGGCCATGTTTGTACCCATCACGTCTCTTTCCTTGCCCTACCCCAATTAAGTTCCACTTTATCTTGGCGATTGCAAACACGCCAACATATCGACTACATTAGTGTCAGCCCGATTTTAGCCTCTTGACAGCATGATGTATTAAGTGCCGGTGGCTGCACTCGGCTGCCCCTTTAATTGGTTGGTCTAAATGTTTTATGAAATCAAGATAAAATTCAATCACTCATCCCCCCTTTAAAAAAATAAAATAAAAAATAAAAATAAAAATGTGAGTCATCACCAAACGGTGGCGGACATTTTGATTTATAAGCAATGGGGACTTGAGTGTTGAGGTTAGACTCAAGGTTAGCTGCATTAGGGCCGTTGTTTGGAAGAGAATGACAGAATGTGTGATGGGATCAATGTCTTCAGTTTGTGTTGAATTAACTGTGCAAAGCAATTCATATTCCATTAATTATTCTATGATGGAAATCAATAGTCATAACACAGTTTGGTACACTTTGTATGCCCGGCTGTGTGCGCATGCTAAAAAATCTATCTTGCTTGAAAATGTGTGGTGTTTGGTGTTTAGCTCATTAGATGCATTCAGATGTGGAAAGTAAATAGATACACAAGCAATTTCTTCATTGATCATGTTATGAGTGCAGGTGGCTGAAGCATGTCCCAACAACTATGGGCTTTAGGTAGCATGACAGCAGCTAGATAGTTGCAGTGCTAACACAGAGACATAGACAGCCATTCAATCTCTCATTCATTCGTAAACCGATTCCCTTAACATTATATACATATATTATGTGCCATTGTCCAGGATGTGCGTCGCCTAAGGCCCACAGTTTCTAGAATATGTTTCATCACATACCCACAGTGACAAAAAATAAAGGAATAAACATTAAACAAATGCATTAAATAAATACAAAAATGAATATTTTGATGTAAATATGAGATATGAGTATTCTGACTTCTTACTTGAGACAAATTTAGTAGTAACTTAAGTAAAAATTTGGAGAACTTCTGAATGCATTGATATTCACTTCCAAATGATCCATGATACAATTTTTCTTCCCAAAACCCTAATTATTCCTTAACGACCTTTGTAATTGTGCATAAATTGCTTATTTTGAACCAGAATTGATGTTTTTATTCAAATGAGATTGATTTCTAATTAAAAGCTAATTGAGCATACGTCTGCAAAACTGAAAATACCTTTTTCTGTGTGCACCATTTTTTAGGTTTGGGAGCTGAAGAATAATGCTTTCGCTGGCTGCCTGCAGATGTGATTCACCCCATACTTCCTTCGCCTGGATTTTTCTCTACTATGTGACATATGCTATCTGGGATGTCAGGCGAAATGAGAGGAACGGCTCGAATGCAAAAGCCCATTTCGGAGCTTGTTCCATTGTGGAGCGTAGCCATGTTGCCTTCGTCTATTGTATGGCTTCTTCCTCCGAGTTATCTGTCAAAGGCCTGGCAAGCACCCTATTATTTTCTGCCATTTGACTGCCCTCCCCCTCCTCCTCCTCTGCCAGGGCGCAACACATCTGATCAATTTGATTCTTTTGACATCCCGCGAGGCACTATCTAGTCATCTGTAATGGCCGTAATGTTTCCTGTCACAAAATGGGGTCCCGGCGAAGATAGGGTGTGGGTGAAAAAGGAAAGGAAGCTAAAACTGTGTAGAAGAAGACACTATGAGGAGATAGCAGAGGAAGCACAAGACAACCCCCATGCCAAAATATCACAGAGTAGTCTTTAGCTAAAGTCAGGACCATGGATAGAGACTGTATTGTTGATGCTCCCACTGGCATCCAATGTCTCATCCAATTCAAGTCTTATACAGTGATAGACTCACGGGTAACCTTTGATGACCCAACATTAAACCATGGCCAGGAATGTAGGTTGATATGACGGTTGTCAAACATTAGGGGATTTTTCTACTGGTACTCGGTTCAAGTCCCTGGTTGTGGGGGTTAAATCTGGTTAAGACCCATTTAAGTGCTGGTTTAGACCTGGTTTAGCCTTTATTTAGATCTGGGATTATGGCTTTATTATGCAATAGTCCCATTTAATGTCTTATTTAGTAGTGCATTTGTAGGTCGTAACCCCTATTTTATGTCTCAGGATAGACTTTGTTTAGGCTTGTTTTAGTCACTTAATGTCAGATCACTAACGCATTGATTTTATATTTCTATTGGATACTTCAATTTACTCCCCAAAAACTACAAGCCACATTTTCATGCCATTGACTTATGTTTTAGTAATCCCCAGTCAAGTAGGTTTATTGAATGCAAACTTGAGATGCTTTTCACTACTTCACACAATAGAAACATCTCTAAAATCATCACCAAGCATGTCTAATATCTGTATACCAGTAATACTCCAAAAGTGGACAGTCCCAAATGGCCTCTTTTTATTGATTCCTTGAAAGTGGTTGGAGAAGGCGATAAAGGAATCATTGTTGCTGCCACTGCTTATTCAAGGAGAGGCATTGGCCGGCTATTACTCTGTACAAGGCACCCTTGTCATTCTATGCGCCAAAGTGCCTCTTTAGCCCATCACCTTTTATGTCACAAGAGAGGTCAGCTGTCATTTCCAGGTTATTGAAATCCAATGTCAAGTGAAACGGTTTCAAACTTTCTCATAAATACATGTTAGTCTATTTCAGCAGTTCTCAGACTGTGGTATGGGAATCACTGGTGAAGTTGTGTCTGGTCTCTGGTAGTTGGAGCTAGTATTTGACTCCTGGTTTAAACTCGATTTTGTCTTTACTCAGATTAGGGATGCACCGATCCCGATATTGATACAAATATTTCAATGACCAATGTGGTTGATATTAATTACAATACGACTTTACAAACATGTTTATTTTACATAGCCCTTAACTACATTGTATCAACCTCATTAAGTGCAATGTAACAAACTGCAATAACATGTAACTAGATTGTACATACAGAATGGTTAAGGTTGGGGTATGGGTTAGGTAATAACAATGTAGTTAAATGTTATTACAGTTTGTTACGCAGTGTATTACATTGTACTTAGTGAGGTAGATCCAATGTAGTTAGGGACTATGTTAATGTTTTGGTAGGCTGCAAAATGGTAGAAAATAAGAAATCATCATGTTAACTGTTTTTAACTGTATTTATTAATCCTTAAGGTGAAGTTATCTGGCTGTTTCTAAACCTAAATAATAGCATCTTAACACTGACTATTTATATAGAGCAATACCGATGTGCTGCCCAAGTTTGGACCTGGATTAGTTCTGGTTTATACTGGTTAGTCCCTCTTCTAGTTCTCTTTTAGTCCTGGTGTAGACTTAGCATTTGATTTAAAAATGGTACTTGTAAAGCCATATATTTTCAGGGGTGATCTTGGGATAAGAAATGTTTGAGAGCTACTGGTCTATACTTTATTTCTTCCATGTTTTCCATTTTTCTGTAATGACTGTAACTTTTACTTAGCACATTGGACTTGAGTACAAATAGATTACGCCGCACACAAGCAAAAAAAATAAGCTGTTCTTTATTGAAGGTATATAGGACATAGTGCGTCCTCATCTGCCTTCAACATGTATCTCATAACTGTATATAATGCGCCTTTCTGCTGCAGAGCTATTAGCTTATAATACAATATAAGATATAGAGTCTGTTTTCTGAAGAAAAACAAAAAGACAGCAGTAGGGAGATGGTTGAGGGCTCCTTTGACACAACTCATCATGTTTTTCCTGATGTAATATATATATATTTGAGATGGATGGGTCTCTTACACAACAAAGCCATAAAAATGAGAAAATGATTCAGGAGATTTAGAAGTGTGGAGTTTGAATCTGGTTTACACAGCTGATGTATGTTTAGGGAACATAGTTTTGCCTTTATGGTTGACTTGGTTGACTTGTCTATTAACAAGATATAATTGTCACATTTTGAAGTCAGTCACTTGGGATGCACTGATATGAAAATTCTTGGCCGATACTGATACCACTACCATACAATACAATATTTCAGTTAGAAATGTGGCTAATATTGATTCTGATATAGAACGAACTGCTTCAAAATGTCCTGAAGTGAAGGAGTTCAAGTATTTTGGGGTCTTGTTCACGAGTGAGGGAAGAATGGAGCGTGAGATTGACAGGCGGATCGGTTCAGCCTTGGCAGTGATGCGATCGTTGTACTGGTCTGTCGTGGTGAAGAAAGAGCTGAGCCAAAAGGCAAAGCTCTCGATTTACCGGTCAATCTACGCTCCGACTCTCACCTATGGTCATGAGCTTTGGGTCATGACCGAAAGGACAAGATCTCCGATGCAATCGGCTGAAATGAGTTTTCTCTGACGGGTGGCTGGGCACTCCCTTAGAGATAGGGTGAGGAGCTCGGTCACTCGGGAGGAGCTCGGAGTAGAGCCGCTGCTCCTCCACATCGAGAGGAGTCAGCTGAGGTGGCTCGGGC
>JAVQKC010006401.1:0-13284 GCA_036025475.1 Philypnodon macrostomus
CAGTCTATAGGGGGCGCTATAGAGGTAACTGCCATCATAATGGTCAGATGTGTTCAGGCCCTGGGGTAAACGACGATATTATGGAATCACGTTGGTCTGCAGATCCTAGCTGTGAACGCAAACTCAAAAACGAATCCATTTCTTTGATGAATATTTATTAATTAATTAATTAATTACGGGCCAAAACTGTGAATGCAATAGCTCAAAAAGTCTTTGCTGGATCTTTTTCAACTTTTGCACACAGGTACATTTCATGAAGATGCAGAACTGGATTGAGTTTGGTATATATACGATTCATGACAATTAAATAATTCACAAATTAATGTTTTGATGCACATTTATTGAGCCAATAATCCTGCTGAACATAAACGAAATTGCATGAATTTTGGCACATTGATCTGGGAAATTGTATACTTAATGTACATAGGCACATTACAGAGGTCAAATAAAGAATGCCTCTATAGTGCCCCCACGTTCATGACCCCTATGGGACCCTGGACACACTTACTTATGCAGAGAACAATGAAACTTGATACAGTGATTCTCCACAGTGAAATTGGGAGGTCTAACAGACTCTAACTTGCACATACTTTTGCCCGATTAAGAAGAATGTAGTTTTAGGGAATTATCTAAATTTGGAAAAAACATTCTTCACAAACATCCAGACAAATCAAAAAAGTCAAATAGACACTTCCCATGTTTGACATGGTTTGGGGGTTAGGCCTCTTCATTGCTCGTTATCTATATTAAAACTCTTAGAAATCACACAATGTCTGATTAAGGTGCCCATTGGTGACAGTTGTAGCAAACTGATAGAATGGCACGCCTACACTACATTATGCTTACAGTAAGCTTCAGTCAAGACGCTATTAAAATTTCCTTTAACTGATAAAGGAATTCACTCCCACTTTTCCCAGGCCGTAAATCATTCCTTGTGTTTAGTTTGGATCTACTCCTCCTTTCTCCAAGGTCGCAACGTTGAACTCAGTGTACTGAGTGAATGCAGGCGGGCTAGCTAGTTGTCAACAATAGGCCGAGTTAGGGAAAAGATGACATCACATCTGTATGACCAACCAATGGGAGAAGACTAAGGAGTTTGATCAAATCAATTCTGCTCTTAGATCAGGAGGCTACTCTTAGAGCGGTTTTAGACTGCGCTGAGTCTGGCTCCATGATCATGACAACTTTACATGTGTAATCTATCTGTGAACTTGTAATAAATGCACTCTGACGTGAACTGGCCAAATCCTGGTGGTTTTTACCATTCAGTCTTCACCATCTGAACTTGGGCATGTAAGAGTTACATCTCAGAGACAGAGCAGAATCTTTCGGCTCTTACAAGAAGTATGGGGCAGACGTATGGGGCCATTTCACCAATATACATCTTGCTGTCGAGGACGACAGCACAGGCCTAGTTAATAAAAAAAGACCAGTGTGCTGTGCCTGACTTGGACCTAGAGCCAGGCACCATCAGAGAGGCGCGGTCTACACGAGCATGTATCCACATTTATTATTACTGAGAACAGTACACCGCGCGGTACTGTGAAATACTCCGCCTAGCTAACAGATGTGATTGGATGTGTTCACTGGTGATACCTGACTCAGAATCTGTCAATAAAGAGAATGAAGGGATTTGAGGCTGATATCATCAGAGTCTGTGTGTTGCAGGTACAAGACGGGTGTGATGGCTCGGTGCTGGGTACTTCTCTCTGTCCTCCTTCTGGTTCCAGAGAGGGCCACCTCTCCCCCCTGTCCACTCAGCTGTCGGTGCTACAGCCTCACAGTGGAGTGTGGCTCTACAGGGCTAAGAGAGATGCCTAAGCACATCCCCCCTACCACACAGGTGCCCACTGCTCCACACAACACCCACCGCACAGTTGCCCACTGCACCACACAACCCCCCACCGCACAGGTGCCCACTGCCCCACATAAGCACTGCCCACAGAACCATCTCACAGCTCTGCTCTCATTAAACACATGCATATTTCACATGCTGTGGTATTCTACAGATGTTTCTCCTAAAGCTCCTCATTTGTTCCTCATGCACAGACCATCTTCCTGCAGGACAATCGGATTGCCCAGATACGGAGACAGGATCTGCCTGCTCTCGGACATCTACACTACCTCTACCTACAGGTCAGTGTGGGTTACAGACGTCTGCTGTGCTGTTAGAAATTATGTCCTATACACAGCATATCTATATTGGTTTTTGAATGTGTGTGGTGTGACTGGTTCAATGAATGAATAATGCAATATGTATAGTGTTGAGTGTTGAGAAAAGCCCTATATAAAACCGATGCATTATTATTACTATTTATCTCTTGGTCTCTCAGAACAACACCATATCGGCCATGGAGCCAGGCTCTTTTGAAAACCAAGGACAGCTTCTGGAGTTGGCTCTGAATGGGAACAGGATCCACCTGCTCACACCTGACATCTTCATAGGACTGGAGCACCTTCGCATCCTCTATCTGTCCAGGAATGACATCACCCGGCTTGGGGATCACACCTTCAGAGGGCTGCAGGTACAGGTCAAAGATATGTATATCATTAGGTGCATCTATTACCATATCATATGTGAATATAAAAATCTATTATGATGTTATGTATATCTAATGGATGGTGTTGTGTGCTGCAGCGCCTCCAGGAGCTCCACCTCCAGAGGAACAGTATTGAGGTCCTCTCAGACCAGGCCTTGGCTGGTCTCACCTCCCTGGCCCTGCTGGACCTGAGCCGCAACAACCTCCACACCATGGGCCCCGCCTCCCTGAGGCCCCTGGTCAGCCTGCAGGTGCTGCGCATGACCGGTGAGCTATCTCCCACAGTACACACAGCTGTGTGTTATACACAGCAAATAGACCAGGAACTAACATTACCACCTCCGCTGCTTCAGAGACATCAGTGTGTTCTCCTCTCAGATAACCCATGGCGGTGTGACTGTGCACTGCACTGGCTCAGGACCTGGATAGATGAGGAGGGCCAGAGGCTGCTGAGCTCTGCAGAGCGAAGGTTGGTGTGTGCGGAGCCCCCTCGTCTGTCCCTGCTCAGCCTGGTGGAGGTGCCCCTAAACAGCCTAGTGTGCATCCCCCCGGTGGTGCAGCTTGACCCCAGGAGGCTGGCCGTGAAGCTGGGGGAGAGTCTGAGGGTGTCCTGCCATGCCTCTGGGTACCCCCGGCCTCAGGTAGGCTCTGTACAGTGGAACCATCTTCTATAATAATATAATACAATACTGTATTAGAAAACTATTTATGAAGCAGAGAGAGCAGTCTGAACTGTCTGAAATTCCTATGCCTTCAATAAAAATAATGCTGCCTTGGTCCTAACTAAAACTATTGTGTGAAAACATATAGTTATTATGAATCATGAATGTCGAGGAGTCAGTGTGTCCCAGAGCTAAACTGTCACATCAACTTGACCCTTAGTGTACTGTCACTTGTATTGGTCACTTGAGGCCTTTAGTTCAGCAGCTCCTCTCCTGTGGAACCTGCTTCACACTCTGTAATCTGCTTCAATATTTCAAAATATTATTGACAGTGTTCATTATGCATTTTCATGATGAAGACAGTAACAGAGTGTGTGTGCAGGTGACTTGGAGGAAGGCATCCCAGGGAAAGACAGCCATGTCCCCCCGAGGTCTGGTGCAGGAGCCAGGAGCTGGTGGCAGTGTGGGGGGAGTCGAGGGGCCCTCAGCGGGGCCCTCAGAAGCTCTGCAGAGGGCTGAAAGTTTCGACCCTGACATGGGCAGTGGCATGCTGTTTCTCAGTAACGTGACTGTGGCACATGCTGGCTTCTACGAGTGTGAGGCCTGGAACGCAGGGGGTGTCGCCAGAGTAACCTTCCAGCTCGCCATCAACTCCTCTACGTCTGTGTGGGCCTCGTGGTCCCAGCTGTCCTCATATGCCCCGACGTGGCCCCGCCACAGGAGCCACGGTTCGGGCTCAGAGGTGAGCCGGGAGCCTCTCTACGCTCTGGGCAGTATGGCCTTCAGTGCCCTGGGGCCGGCTACGCAGACAGCTATCGCTGTGGGCATCTCTCTGCTGGCACTCACCGCTCTGCTGCTCCTCCTCATGATCTACAGCCGGCAACAGCAGCAGGACAAGGAGCCAGAGGACACACACAAGGTAAGAACCTACTTAAGTCCGGAAGACAAGATGCCAGTGACAGATTTTACAGAAACATAATAGCTATCACTGAAATTAAGATGTACAGTTGAAAAAAAAAGTATGTGAACCCTTTGGGATTACTTGAATTTCTGCATAAATTGGCCATAAAATGTGTTCTAATCTTTATCTAAGTCATAACAATAAACAAACAGTCACAAATTATATGTTTTCATGTAAACATTCACAGTGCAGGGTGGAAAAAGTATGTGAACCTTTGGATTTAATAACTGTTTGACCCTCCTTTGGCAGCAATAACCTCAATTAAACATTGATAGTCTTAAGTTTTCCTGCAAAATGTCTTGATAAACTTGGGAATTCATTTTTCCGTTGATGACAGCAGTCCGTCTAGGCCCTGAGGCAGAAAAGCAGCCCCAAACCAAGTTTCCCCCTCCACCATATTTCACAGTTGGGATTAGGTTTTGATGTTTGTGTGCTGTGCCTTTTTTTCTCCACACACATTGTGTTCCTTCCAAATAAATACATTTTGGTTTCATCGGTCAACAGAATATTTTGCCATTAGAACTGTGGAACATCAAGGTGCTCTTTTGCAAACTTCAAACGTGCAGCAATGTTTTTTTGGGCAAGGAACACATACCTGTATGTGTGGAGAAAAAAAGACATCAAAACCTCACCCCAACTGTGAAATATGGTGGAGGGGCATCCTGGTTTGGGGCTGCTTTGCTGCCTTAGGGCCTGGACAGATTGCTGTCATTGACGGAAAATGAATTCCCAAGTTTATCAAGACATTTTGCAGGAAAACTTCAGATGGAAAGACCATCTGTTCACCAAATGAAGCTCAACAGAGGATGGGTGATGCAACTGGACAACGACTCAAAGTATAGAAGTAAATCAACAACAGAATGGCTTCAACAGAAGAAAGTACGCCTTCTGGAGTGGCCCAGTCAGAATCCTGACCTCAACCCGAAGCTGTGGCATTACCTCAACAGAGCGATTCACACCAGACATCCCAAGAATATTGCTGCACTGAAACAGTTTTGTAAAGAGGAATGGCCCAAAATAACTCCTGACCATTGTGCAGGTCTGATCTGCAACTGCAGAATGTTTAGTTTATGTTATTGCTGCCAAAGGAGGGTCAACCAGTTATTAAATCTAAATGTTCCCATTCTTCCTGCACTGTGAATGTTTACATGTTGTATTGAGTTCAATGAAAACATGAAGACATATAATTTGTTAATTATTTGGTATTATAATTAGTTTAAGCAGACTGTGTTTGTCTATTGTTAGACTTAGATGAAGATCAGAACACATTTATGACCAATTTATGCAGAAATCAGAGTAATCCCAAAGGGCATACTTTTTCTTGCAACTGTATTAGACTAATACAAGTAAATTAATTATGTTTTACTGTGATTAAATTAGCATTACCATGGTGTGGATGAAATTAGTAATAAAGGCTCAGGAGGAAGATCCTTTGTGTCACACTGTCAAATGTACTTAAAGTAAAAAAGTCAAAGTATTTCACACAGGGTAAACATTTCACTACAATAGTTTGGAAATGTGATGAGTTATGATAATGTTTAGTGCTGATGTTAATCTATTGGTGGCATTGCTTTCATACTGCAGTTTTGCAGCAGGCTTATATGGGTGTTTAAAGTTAGACTTCAAACCAAAGTACTTTGTCATTCAAAGCCATTTAAATATGTAGTAGAGTAAAATTTACAAATATTTGCTAAAACTATTTAAATACATAAAAGTGTTTTCACTTAATTACATTCCACAAATTCTGTTGAGTTGGTCTGATTTGTGTTTGTAGGAGGAGAGTATCCTCTATGTGAATGACTACTCAGATGGCCCTACCACCTTTGCTCAGCTGGAGGAGTACAGAGACGACCGCGGCCACGAGATGTATGTCCTGAACCGTGCTAAGCCTGTGCTGCCCCCGGTAGTGCCCCCCGAGGTGTTCCCTGCTCCCCCCACTGAGAGCTCTGCCCCCAGCCCCCCCGCGGTACCCAAACACCTGGATGACACCCGGACTATGAGGAGGATGGCGGGGGAGGGAGGGGAGGCCCAGCCAGTGCTGACCGCGGAGTCTGAGGGCATGTTCCTGAACCACAGTGGCCTGTTCATAGACTCTCAGATTGCATATGAGATCCACTGCTGAACATATTGAACTACTGTGGAGAGGAATGCACCAAGATGAAAATTATAGGATGATCATTCAACTTTAAATTAGTTAAAATGACTTGAATTCAGAATATTAATCCTGATTTGTGTCTAGAAACTAGATTCTTAGATATAACTAAATATATGTTGAGTTGTTTTGATTTGTTTAGATTTATTTACTTTATTAGATTATTTGACTTGTTTTAATGTAATTCTGACTTGTTTTAATATATTTTTTCTTATTTCAAGCTAAACTATCTGCCAGTGAAATAAGATAATTGCACTTGAAAAAAAAAAAAAAAAATCTTACTCCCCTGGCAGCACATAATAATAAATAAGCAAATCTAAACTAGTCAAATCAACTCAAATTAACATTAATATTTCTCCACTCGGGTCATTTAAATTAATCTAGATAATGATTAGATTGAGATTTTTTGTAGTCTAGGCTGTTTACCATGTTTTATATAAAGGAAAGGAAACTGCAAAATCATAATAGAAATAAGGCTTTAAGATAGATTTCTTAAATTATAAATGGGGACAAAATTTAGTATAAATAATGTCAGACCTTTTGAATTTACTTTCTGTGGCTGTTTCCAAACCATAAACATTGGCCATCTGTATAGGCTGAAACCCATAAAAATTTGTAAATCTCGGCCGATACCGACGTTGAGCCGACACTGGAGCAGGCCTGGTACATGTGAAGGCTGTTGTACACGTTACTGACTGCTGTGAAGGTTGTTGTACACGTCACTGTCTGCCGTGGAGGCTGCTATACACGTCACTGACTGCCGTAGTCTCCAAAGACTTGCAGAGAACTCTACAGGTCATTTACTTTCAGCAGTGTGTGGTTTTTTGGATCTCTACTGTTGTGAAGAAAGATTTAGTCTTAAAGATTTTTACATAACTTTGACTTTTCTATGGTGTAGGCATGTGTGTGTGTACAAACTGGCTCCAGCTGAGATTCTTTGTCACTGCACAGCAAAAAAGTTATATCTAGATGAGTTAAGAGTTTTTAGCATTTGTGCCTAGATTATTTGGCTTGTTTCAATATATTCTTTTCTTATTTCATTGGAAAGGAAAGAGTGCATTTGAAATAGGAAATATATCTTATTCCACTGACAGATTAAAAAAAATATATTGAAACAATTCAAACAAGGTAACTAGAAACTAATTGCTGGATCAGTTTCAACTTTTGCACACAGGTACATATCATAAAGACGCCAAACTGTATCGATTTTGGTACTTCTAAGATGGATATTAAGTAATTAATTACTGCCCAAGACTGTGAATGCCAGATCTTTTTCAACTATAATTTAATCTGATTAAAGGTGCCTGTTGGTACCATAGCAGTTGTGGCAGATGTATGGGGGTGTTTCGCCGATATACACCCTGCTGTAGGAGACGACAGCGTAGGCCTAGTTTCCCCTTTATGCACTCATAAAATAAATCATTTTAAATAGAACCTTCTGTGGGATTTGACACCCCACAGACAAAATAGTGACTTTTTTGTTTCTATTAATGACAACAATTCCAAATAATTATTTAGTAATGATAATTTAATTAGTTATCAAAACCACAGAAACAACAGTAATAAATCAATGTCATCTGACATGAAGCTGAAAATGGAATGGAATTAGCTGTTTGGCTACAAAAGGGTTAAATGTCTTCTGTTTTGTTAACAATAAGCACATTATTTTATTTGTATTTTTTATCTGTAATGGGACGTACTGGTCTTTACACCGGACGCGTTTGAAGCGAAAAAAGGGGTCTACCACGTTTAGTTGGACACTTGTACAAATGTAAACAATTGCTTCAAACGTCGTGAAGTACTGCTCTGACAGCTGGTTTAGACAGGGGCGTGAGGACTAAACCAGATCGACATGAATAATAAAGTTCTGATCCTTCTCATCACGTTTGTTTTTCTATGATCTTTATGTATGTTTGTGCTTTGTGATACGTGAGCCAGCCTTGAAAGAGTGACATCCGCTTCAGATCGTAAAAGTCACAAAAACACTGCTCCAGTCACAAATAACCATCTTAATTACCCACTACAGTATCTATCAGTATAGAGACTAACATAGATCTGTTCAGTATTCCTGTCTCTATAAACATATTAAGATGCGTTTTAATGGTCTGTACAGACAGACAGACAGAGGAGTTTGTTTATCCGCTACAAAACCTCTGAAATATATCTCATCCTCTCTGCTACGTAATCACCAAGTCGCTAAAAAAAAAGCAGACTCCTGATTGGTTAAAGCGGTGTGAACGCCAAAAGTTCAGATTTTCCAGCTCGAGCGAATCTTCGCTCTTTGTGTTTTTGCCTCTTTCTCCTGATCCCAACCCTGTGCCACATGCTGCCCTCTCGTTCGCCTCTGCCACCTCCCGCTATCGCCTCTTTCGCACCGCGGGACCTCCAGACGTGCGTCAACACGCCTTCACATAGGAATCCCTCGCTCCATTCCCTCTGCTCGTGTCCGGTGTGAGCGCAGTATAACCGCGGCTGTAACTCCCACAGAGCTGTTGTGTGTATTTGTTTGGCTTATAATTCATCAACACACAGTTCCAACTTAAATGCTGCTATTTTAATGCATTATCGGACAAATATACACAACAGCTCTAGAAATTCAAGTGCCTTCTAGTTTGTAGTGTGAACAGTAGGAAATGTAATTGATTTCCTGATATCTAGTGTACAGATATAACATTTGACTGGACTTAATTGTGATTATATTTATTGATTTATTTGAGCCACAGTGTAAACAAACACTCTGAAACAATGCAAAATATAAATATCTAGATTACTTAAAATGTCTTGATTTGAGTAATTTTTACTAGTTTAAATGTATTTATTTATTAGGCCTAGATTGTTTGACTTGTTTCAATGTATTTGTGGTTGTTTTTTTAATGTGTCAGAACTACATTGACCTTGAAATCTTCTGAATTCAAGTCATTTCAAGTAAACTATATATTTATTTTTGCAGTGTGGTCATCAGTTACCTATCACCTAAATGCTACAGCTTCTATTCTAGTTTATCAATATTAGATTTTTAAAGATGTTTAAAATCATATTAAATGCTGATCTTTTTGTAGAAACTGATGACACAATCAAGCTTATACAGTGCAATTTCTAGATTAGTTCAATTTATTTATTTACTTTGACTTTTTCTATATTTTTTTAAACTGATTTTAATATTTTTTCTTATCTTATTTATATATTTTCTTAGCTATATTATCTGCACAGTGACTTGAACTAGAACTGGGAAAGAAATTACTTAATTCACTGCCGGATAATTAAGCTAAATTAAACTAAAATATTCAAATCAGTCAGCATTTACTTTTACTATTCTTATTTCTATTTTTTTGTGAACAGTTTAGAGGACTTTAAATGCATTTCCTTTATTTAAACAAAGTACATACATAAAATGACAGATAATATTCGAAGGCTTAGTCCATGTGCTGGTTTATCAGCACTGAAGGACACAGGAATTTATGCTGAAAAATATGCAGAAGGCACAGAGGGCTTCATGGGACGAGGGATCTCTGAAAGACAAGAGCCGTGTAGTCAAGGGTGGACAATATACATCACGGTTTTATGTTACTATGTTGGTAGTAGGTGAACATTGGACTAAATGAAAATGTAATTTATGATCTTGGCTTATTACTATATATTATATTTTTTGCCATATCACCCTCCACTAGACTAGGTGCTAAAAATGATGTCCATGTACCAATAACTAGGACAAAAAACAAGAATGTAAACCTTATAAGAACAACAGCGGATGCTGTACCTTTGTTAGGCAGGCTGGACGTCAGGCCAAAGATGGGAATACTGTCCATTCTCTCAAAATACTTGGAGTCCAGACCGGCAGCATCTCCACTATGAACATAAATTAAATCAATGAAAAAGTCAAGAGCACACTACAGATATAAATTATGTCAAAAGATTTTATTAGATTAATCTTGATGCGAGTAATTTATACAACTTTAGATTTATTTACTTATTAGGCTAGGATAATTTGACTTGTTTCTAGTTTCTGTAAAATAAGACACTTTATTTTAAGTGCAATGTTCTTATTCCTCTGGAAGATTTATCTTGAAATAGGTAAATAAATGTATTCTGAATTCAAGGAATCTTATACAGAGTAGAGTTATTGTTTTAGTTTCTTTTAAGCGTCTGCCAACGCCACACACTTTGAAAAATAAGACTCAACTAATCAAGATTGATAGTATGAATTCAAGTATTTTTTAATTAATCTAGAGCTGTTTTTTGCAGTGTGTTGTTGGTGTGCAGGAGTCTGTCAGTAGGGGCCGCACTCACAGTTTTGCGATGGTTGGTGGCGCTGCTCTCTGTTCGGCAGGAGTACTCATAGCAACTCCCACAGGGCACACTGTGGCTCGACTCACATTATACAGGGGTGTCTGTAAACAGATTTATGAGGGTTCATCCATGACCAACATCAGTAAAAGTGTCAAGTTAAATAAAAAAACTAGGCCTACGCTGTCGTCCCCGACAGCAAGGTGTATATCGGCAAAACGCCCCCATACGTCTACCACAACTGCTATGGCACCAACAGGCACCTTAATCAGACATTGTGTGAAGGGTTTTTATATTGTGAATGAGCAATTAGGAGGCCCCATCCCCAAACCATGACAAACATTGGAAGGGTCTATTTTACTTTTTTGATTTGTGAATGTTTTTTGCCATTTTTTAAAAGATTTCCCTAAAACTACATTCTTCTTTCAGTCTATAGGGGGCACTATAGAGATAACTGCCATCATATTAATTAGGGATTTCAGGTTTGAGCCTAATCGGGTAAAGTATGTGCAAGTTAGAGGCTGCCAAATATACCTGACCTCCAAATTTCAATCCAAAATGGCCTGTTTGTTGTAGGGTTATGTTGGGTACACCGTGGAGAATCACTGTACCAAGTTTCATTGCTCTCTGCCAAAGTGTCCAGGGTCCCATAAGGGTCATAAACATAGGGGCGCTAAAGAGACATTCTTTATTTGACCTCTGTAATTTGCCCATGTACATTAAACATACAATTGCCTGGACCACTGTGCCAAAATTCATGCGATTTCATTTATGTTCAGCATTGGCTCAATAAAAGTGCATCAAAACATTAATTTGGTAATTATTTAATTGTCATTATTCGTAGAAGTACCAAACTCACTCCAGTTCAGCGTCGTGATATGTACCTGTGTGCAAAAGTTGAAAAAGATCCGGCAAAGAATATTTGAGTTATTGCGTTCACAGTTTTGGCCCGTAATTTATTAATTACTTAACATTCATCGTAGAAGTACCCAAATTGATACAGTTCTGCGTCTTCATGATATGTACCTGCGTGCAAAAGTTACTGATCCAGCAATTTGTTTTTGAGTTATCACGTTGACACATACAATCTGTGGACATGGACCAACATGATTCCATAATATCGTTGTTTCGCTGATATAACTATATCTAGATTAGTTAAAATGACCTTAATACAGAATATGAATTTTGATTTGAATAGTATTTTTTAAAGTTTCACAAAATTACCAGATTACGGTGGACATTATGTGCCACTTTGAAGAAATGATATTTAGTGATACTTTAGATTAGAGAAACTTAAAAATAAACTCTTAAAAGGAAAAAAAAAGTATAGGTTATTTAAAATTACTTGAATTCAGAATATTAATCTTTATTTGAGTTGTTCTGATTATTTCACATGTATTTACTTATTAAGCCTAGATTATTTGACTTCAATACATTTCTTACTGTATCAAAATGTTTCTTATTTCAAGATTATCTGCCATTGAAATGAGAACATTGCACCAGAGCTAGGTCAAGCTTATTCCACCGGCAGACAATTTTCCTTGAAAAATTAAATAAATATTAGAATTACATTAAAACAAGTCACAATTACTCAAATCAAGACATGATTGACTGAATTCAAGTAATTTTAAACAACAAAAAAAATCTCTTTAAAAAAGGGAGGTTTTTTTTCTAGTTTCTCTAAAACATTACAAAATGTCCACCAACAGAAAGATATGTTCTAGATATTCCTTTTAGGCAGTGTAGAAAGATCTTAAATAAACAATGTTTATTGCCAGAGTTTGTTTAGCTGGAGTGTACCTTCAGAGAAGTGTTGGGGGCAGGTTCGGGAGCTGTTCTGGACAGCTGTTTCTCATTAAGCTGTTTGTTGAGCCAGCTGATCACTGGAAGAGAACACAGCACTGATACAGAGATCATCCCTTTAGGGCTCAGTCAGAGATTCAATTTTCTCATCCATGCATGTATTCTTGTTGCTTATTCAGAAAAATTAAATGCATAATAATATATATTCATCTAAATGTGAGCCGTTTTGACTAGTTCAGATTTATTTACCAATTAGGCCTAGATCACTGGTTCTTAACATGGGTTTGATCGAACCCCAGGGGTTCAGTGAGTCAGGGTCTGAGGTTCAGAAGAGGTTAAGACACACAGGCTGTGTCCAAATTCAGGTTGTGCACCCTTAAGGGTGGCTTTCAAGTGTTAGTGTTATTTTAAATATGTAACTAGGCCAGTGCTGTCGTCCCCGACAGCAAGGTGTATATCGGCGAAACGGCCCCATACGTCTGCCCCATACGTCTGCTACAACTGTCAACAATGGGACATTAATCAGACATTGTGTGATTTCTAAGGGTTTTAATATTGTTAATGAGCAATTAAGAGGCCTCGTCCCCAAACCATGACAAACATGGGAAGGGTCTATTTGACTTTTTGGATTTGTCTGGATGTTTATCAAGAATATTTTTGCCAAATTTAGAAAATTCCCTAAAACTACATAGCTGTAACTGACATCATATTAGTCAGATGTGTTCAGGGCCGGGGCGTAATTAGGTTTCAGGTTTGACTTGCACAAAGTATGTGCAAGTTAGAGGCTGTCAAATATACCTGACCTCCCAAATTCAATTAAAAATGGCCGACTTCCTGTTTGTTGTAGGGTGGGGTCATAATACTATTTTATGTTCGGTGTAC
>JAVQKC010006402.1:0-12380 GCA_036025475.1 Philypnodon macrostomus
TATGGTATGCACCTGTGTGCAAATGTTGAAACTGATCCGGCAATTCGTTTTTGAGTCATCGCGTTCACAGCTAGGATCTGCGGACGCGCACCGACGTGATTCCATAATATCGGCGACACGCTGTTTTCGCCGATATAGTAATGTATTTCTATAATAATACATACAAAAAGGACTAGTTTAGATTTGACATATGGTTACCAAAAGCATATAATGGCATAATTAGCATTCCTTTGTTTTCACAGAGATGTTTTAGCACTAAACATTGCCTCACAAAGGTAATGGATTCTCCAACCCCATAATTCATCAGTCGTGCTTTTAACAATATCATCTGAATTTTTGCCCATGCATTGACTTTTGATTTTGGTTTTATCATTCTGAATTCTGAATTTGGGTCAGCATTTACTATCCATTCAAACTGGGCCCTCCCCTCCATCTTTGGTTGAACTGCGTAGGTGTGTAGTGAGTGACCTATAAAAGCCTTCTCCACCAGCGTCTGTCCTTGCTCTCCATAAAGGTCTGCTCCCCGATGCCCTGCCTGGGCTGTTGGTCCGGAGCGATGCAGAACAAACAGGTTTTCCTTATTGAATGCCAGCTGTTTGACATTCCACTAATTTCTCCCCGAGCTATTTCTGAAATGGCACAGCGGTGATTCAGGTGTTTTTAGGGGAAGAAGCTTTCATTGTTTTTTATGGTTGTTGAAAACAGGTATACATTTTCGGAATTTTAATTGAGGTAACAGTATAATCTAGCTACAGTCAGACTTTTTGTGCCAACCCTAAGTCGGGATAAAAGGGGCGCATCTGGGGTAAAAAAAATCTCTGCCAAATCAATATGCAAATCACTGCTGGCACTAGTGGGCAGATGATTTGCTATGGCAACCCCAGTCAAAGTGAAAAGGTATTGAATGTAAGTCAATTCGTTTTGTACAGCTTTGTCAAAATAGCACAAATTACTTGCAGTAAAGAAATGTGATTACTTCTCACTATGATGCTAACCAACTTTTGAAAGCGATAAATCACTGATTGATTTTCTATTTATTCAGTATTGTTCAAAATGGGCTTGTTCCAGGTGAGTGTGAATTTTATAATATATTAATTATCACTATTATTATTTGATGATTACTTATTGGTTAAAATATTGCCCTGATAAAAAGTACTAACTAATACTAAAGTAATGCATTTATATTCTTATGTAAGACGCAGGAACGTATCTCTTCTTTTTTTGCAGAGCATTTATGTTCAAAATTCTTGAATGGAAGTGAGGGAATAATTATGAGCATACAACAAAAACATCTATTTGTCAAATAAAAAATGCCAACCAAAGTAAACAATGACAGGAGCCCACAAGTCAATTTTCAAATGAAGTTCTGCAGTCATTTTCCCATCAGATTTTGAAATAACCATACAAGGTACATTCGCTAATGTTTCCTTTCCGGCTCTGACATTGTAGCAATGGTTGTCCCTCTTAATTTGCCATATTTTGTGGCAAATGCAAACGTCTCCATTGAAAATGTATTATGGTCTTGCCTCCAGTTGCCTCACATACTTTACATGTATGGCTTTAGGTAGCTGAAGTTAGACAAGCAATGGGCCATGGTAGCACACATCATCCTATTGTCAATCAATTTCTGTTACTCACGTCATATTGGGTGATTCATTGACAGGAAATGGATCTCAACTACTAGTGTCATGCGGAGGTCCCTAAAAAAACTACAGTAAAAGTCAACCCAGTCTGGATTTGAAACATAGTGCTTGTCACATTACGTCAATAGCAATATTCTGGACCTCTGCTTCATTATACCCGGAACCTGTCTGAATCAACCCCCTGTATGTGACCTCCAACACAGAAATAGTACTTTCATGGCAACATCTATTTTATTTTACCTAATTACTTTTGACACAGTCTGGTCTGATGCACTGGACAGGTTTGGAGCAGTAATCTCGGTCTAAAACTCACACTGTAACTGAGCTGGAAGTCTGCATTTTGCCTCGGAGCCAAAATTGGGCATTCACAGGCACCTCTGGTTGGTTTAATCCGCAGTGCAGAAAGACCACTTTTCTGCCATTATCCTTGCAAACATTTGATCAGAACGTTCTGTCCGCATGCCAAATGGAAGAGATGGTGTGAACTAATATGGAGAGGCAGAACATGTACGTGGATAATAACATTTGAGCCTCCATATCATCAGTGTTCAAAGCTTTAGATAATGTCACCAGGTTCACTATGGCAGAACTAACTCCTTTTATACTGTTTACCATGGCAACAAGCACCTGCTGCAGAATACTGGGATAAATGATAGTCTTTTTGTATTCTGGGAATTTTTGTGCCATCATGCAGAGCTTCTCCATTTATCCAAGCTTGGGATTGGCAAAATACACTGGCCTGGATTATGACATACTTCTGTACATATTGAAAACATGCTTTTATTCCAGACTTGGGTAACAATGTGAGAAAAAAACAGTTTCAATTAAGTATATATTTTTAAATGTATCAGTAATGGTAGCAGTAGTAATAGTAGATTTTGTATTGCAATAAGTAATAATATAGTTCTAACATTATTTAAGGAGTGCAGAGTGGTTGCCATTCTGTCCTGAATTAGTTACTAAATCGTCATTTAGTAAATGCATGTGTGGATTCAGTCACCCTTAACCCCTAATAGGAAGTGAATAAGTAGCTTTTACCTGAATTCTAGGGATGCACCAATATCAATAGCACATGTTTTCTCAATTTGTATCTATAGGAATTGAAACTGCTTTAAAATGCATATTGATCCATATATGCTGTATTTTGGATGATAAAATATTCTAAAAATAATAAAGGGAGATTTTTTTTATTGGTTATTATATTTAGTATAGACCAGGAAAGGGTGGGGTTTTTAGATATTTATAGAAATTATTTAACTTATTCAGTTCTTGGTAAAAAATATATTTTTCATAAAGTCACATCTTATTTAAATGAACTGTAAAAACCTACCCAAAGTCAACTTTTCTATGGCAACAAACTAGGCTACTCTCTGAGGATCAAATCTAAAGCCGTCAGCTTCCTCGCCTCTCACTCGTTCTTTTAACGCTTCTCTTCCCAGAAGAGGGCATATCTCCGTGAATGTGTGTGAGTGTGTCCCGTGTGTATGTGGCTCAGAGTGGCCACTGGGAGCCGAGCCGCTTGCAGCCTATGCCCCACTGCAGTGGCCGCGGATAGAACAAGCACTCGCAGCCCCTTGGTGTGAAACAGAATTGTCAAGACTCGCCTGTGTGTAGTTTATTTACACTTGCATGATGTGATAGAGGACTGTCGGACGGGCCGCTCTGTGTGTCAATAAAATGCAACTGGAGCCAAGATGATAGACTTTCTTTGGAAGGGTAGACCTCTGCAGGCAACTCGCACTACCGTTGGGGCGACCGGTTGATCGTCGCCGATGGGTTGGGAACGCCTGAAGACCGATACCGATATCAGTCAACTTTGTGAATATGGGCCGATACCGATGTTGAGCAGATACTAATATGCATCCCTATTGAGTACACATATTTCTCTTCAACCTCTGCAACAGTTTACAAAAACACTATAGTAACCTCTTGTTGTCTCAATGAGGCATATGTCAGTGTGAGCAGATAGGCCCATGTTGTCTTGAGTTATTGCTTGTCAGTCTGATCAGAGGAGGATGCTACACCAGGCTCTCCCTCTGAGTCCCGACTGAAAAGCAACAATTTCCATTCCCGCTCATCACGCCCAACATCCCCTTGCTCCGACTGCGGTAACTAGGTAACTTTAATCCGCACACAAAATGAAAAGAGAAGCCCATGTCTTCCCCCTCAAACCTGGGAGCGGATCAGTGTAATTCCGCCCAACAAAACAGAGGCAGAGCGAGAACAAAAGAGCAGCTACAAACTTGGTCATTATTTTTCCAGTGAGCATCAACTCAGTAACTGTCGCTACAGCGATGTCATCCTAAATTATTCATGGGGTCATTAAAAATAGTTCCCTGTGCCTGCAGCTAATCAGTGCAAGTTAATTCCTCCCTGACCTTTGACATTTTACACAGTATTACACTTCACATTGTTGCCAACTGAAAATCGTTGAGATGGTCCAATAATGGAGGCGTAATTCATATTCAGAAAGTGACGTTTTGATGGTGAATAAAGGTTAATGTTTATATATAACAATATGTCTTAGTTCATCTTAAGGTCAGACAGGACGCACTTATGCTCTAGAGGTGGTCAGTGGAATTTTTATCAGCCAGAAACATGTTAGTTCACTCTGCTGCTGGCTAAATATGTTTGTCAGTTGTCTTGAGAATCTTGAGAGGAGTGTAACTTTTTTATTTATTCACATTTATTGGTACTAGCAGGTTATCATTAGTTATCACAGCCACTTGAAGGCAGCGTTATCCATGCTAATTGCCATAATCAATTTTGTTGCGTACATGTAAACTCACATGACAGGCATTTAGTTTAATCGAGCTATATATAAACAATTATAATGTTTACATACATGTGCACCTTGGTAATATATGTATACATGTGCTTCTACTTCAGCGGTTTGTCCACCCTGGCCTGCCATAAGAAACAGAATTTAATAGTATTTTCCAAGTTTAAAAGTGTTATTGGAAGGTGATAAATATAGCTTAGACAGAAACTGTAATATGCCATGTTGTCCAGCTGTTAAATACACAATTTCACACAATGCACCTCTAATCAGGCGTATAATTGGAATGGTGAGTTGGTATGGGTAAGAGGTAGTATTCAAACTTTAAGTGCATACATACAGGCTACATTCCTCATGCTAATCATAATCAAATAAAAGACATTTCTCTTTATTCACTTTAAAACAGAATTTCCAAAGTTTCTGAAGTACTGAATCATGCTGGAATCTTCAATGAAACATCTGATGCTATATATGAAGTCCAAAGATTTTTGAATAGCAGTCTTTCACATTAGGAGCAGATATAATCATGAGACTTATTGTAAACAGGATATTATGTTTACATGCACCGAGGTCAAACAGAATATTAACAGGATATTGATGTGAGAGGGAGCGCTTTCTGTCATGATCAAATGTTGCGTATTCTGTGATGCCATGGCTCCGTGCTCCAGCTTTAGTGTTCTTACAAAACTCAGGCAAGAGTCATTTTCTGAGGCAATGAGCCCCGAGAAGACAAAACACAGTCCTGTCTGCTTTTACGGCGTGGGACAGGAAACTCTAGTGACATCCTTGAATGAACGAGTCTAGTAAAACTCTTTGTGGCGTGAGCTCAGGTTAACCACATTTAAAGTTGCACTACCTGATTTTATTTCCTTGTAATTTAGCAGAAATAATGAAAAATTAGACTTGAAGACCCTCTGTGGACCTTATTACATGGGTTTTTGTTTTAGAGCTGTTTAACTAATCACATGCTTACACAGAACAGGAGCGCTCTGATTGATCAATACATCCATTGACAAAGATGTGGCAGCCATACCATATCTACAGCCATTTCTAAACACCACAACATTCATTAAGATTACTAACATTCATCCATAGTCTCTGTCGGCCCAATAATACCATTCAAACCTCAAAACTCAAATTTCCCAAATCACCTCAAACAAACAACGAATGAATATTATGTT
Organism: Philypnodon macrostomus; assembly: GCA_036025475.1. Lineage (NCBI taxonomy): Eukaryota > Metazoa > Chordata > Actinopteri > Gobiiformes > Eleotridae > Philypnodon > Philypnodon macrostomus. The sequence continues at coordinate 5,604 of JAVQKC010006402.1, forward strand.
ATCTTGAAGAAATACCATGCACTATCATATAGGCAGTAAGCACAGTCGGCTTGATGTCAGTTCTGCTATTGTTTTATTTAACATTTCTAGTCCCTTTGAGAATACACTATGACCCTGTTTTGGTGGTAAGTTTGGAGACTTGAAGAACTCATGCAAACTCCACACAGAAGTCCCTACCCTGTGTAGAAAATCAAATGCAAGATCTTCACATTGACAGTGTTAGCTACCCTGTCACTAAGCCCCCAATTGCATTCCTACTGGCCCCAAGAACTATGCAACTTAAATTGTCATTCAAAACATTTTAAACCTGCCTCCCTCCACCATCGAGACAGCTTTTGGTGTAAGTTCAGCTTGAGTGAATTGTATGTTCTTTGCGACAATGGTTAGTAGCATTTTGGCCAGAGTACTGGATTAAATTCCTATTCTCAAATGACAAGGGACAATGTTGAAATGCTAGAAGTATTGTTAGAACTATGCATCTAGCTGTCACACAAAAAGTTGGGGAGCTGCAAATGGCACTCCAGACTAGTCACCAACATACAAGAAATCTTTATTTAGAAAAAAAGTGATCTTCTAAACCAGAATTGTAGTTCCCTGAACCAGTTGTAGTTTGTCAAGACATTACTGCACACAAAGCCCTCCGTGTCCGATCCAAATTGATTTCCTCATTGCCGTTTATCCTTGCAACAGTAGGCTGCATTGAAAAATAATACATAAAAAAATCACCCACCAGAGAAACACACTTCTTTTTTTTTTTTTTTACATTTTTACAACTCATTTAGAGACAGGGTGGACGGAGAGACGAATTGAAGATAAGGATGCGAAAAGTGGAAGGGATGTGGAAACAATGAGGAAGCAGGAAGGAAGTAGGGATGGAGCAGAGGAAGCGAGGGGCTGTGGGAGCTGAACATTATTTAGACTAAATGAGGTCAGGACCTTGGGATATACGCTGAATGGCAAATGTAGCTGCTCACATTTGCAGGACACACACTTGTCTATAGAATGTAGATGTTCTCATTTTCAGTCTGTGTTCAGAATAGACAGAATACCAGTTTAATACGCTAGCCTTTATTTGGAGAAATTGATGTTTATTCAAGTAATGCATAGGTATAACTATATATGCAAACAGCTCAGGATTTTGATACAAACGTGCCATTTTCTCAGTTGATATTCTCACTTTACATTCAAATCATGATTGTTCTGCTCATCTTAGTACATGCTATATCTATCTATCTATCTATCTATCTATCTATCTATCTATATATATATCTATATATATATACTGTATCTGTTGTCTTTCAATGTCTGTCAAATTACACATAAGTTTAGTTTTATTTAGCTTACATAGCACAGCAAGTATGGCTAAGTTTCAATTAACGTTGTGGCTACAGGATCCGTCACGGAAACGGGATTTGTGCTGTACATGCGCGGCCCGGAAGTCTTATTATTTTCTTCAAAATTCCCAAAAATATATTTTTACCCTAAATATGAGGATTCTAGTGAATATGACACTTATCTTGTAGTTAATCTGAATATATCGTTCAACTCCACCTGGTTTTGTGTCCGGACCGTTCTCCTGTAAACTTAATGAAATCCACATAAAGTGGGACTCCCCAGACAGAAAATTTTAAACTATTATTATTTATCCACAACTACTTTATGTGTATTAATTTAGCATTATTGTATAATTGGGAATAAAAATTACATCAAAAACACAATAACGAGAGAACTTCACACGCATGCGCATCCCAAATCCATTTTCCGGGAACCAATCCCGTTGCAACAAACACAAGGCTAATTTGCATAAACCAACCAAGTAAGTTGTTCCAAAACAAGACATTACTCATCCTTTTTGACTAATTGTAAATGTATGAGTCACATTACAAGTATGTGTTGTTCTGGACTATCCTTCTGGCTCTAGCCAGCTAGCTCTAGCTTTGTTTGTCTGTAAGAGTACACTTCATTTAGATGTGTTCTCAATTTGATTCAAAGTTATGTCAGAGTAGACCACAACACAGAAACAAAAATGCACAGGCTAATGTATGTATGCTAAAAAGGAAACATATTCACCTCAACAATGAAATGAAGCCACAATATATTATACTTCTGTGACCTTGAATGTAAAGAATAAGTAAAGTTCTGAAAGTCGGTTCCCCACACCTGAAGGCCATAGTCTTGTGAAGTGAAAGGGATTTCTGTTTGAGGATTAATTTAGAATCTCATAGTGCACCTTTAATACCTTTCCCAAACACATTTCTCAGTTATCCTCTTGTTTCAACACTTTTATTTATCTTGTGTCATTCTATTACTGCCAGATAATAAGGTCAGTACAATGGCGACCTTACGTTGACCATGTCTTCCTGCGCATCTGTCGCCTTGGAAACAGGCGGCCAATGGGAGCAAAAGGTGTGCCTCTGGTGCGGACTGCTACATCACTGTCTAAACATCGCACACACGTGAACAATACAAGCACAAATGGTTGACTTTTGCCTCATGCTAGTATTAACAACACAATATTGCAGCCATTGTTATTTTGAGGGGATGTTGGGTGCAGCATGCTATAAGCCACACACAGCATAGCCCTCTGAAAGTGATTTTGATGATAGAGACAAATCGGGACTATCTGGCGTGACATAGTAATATTAAAGCTATAGTGGGAGCTGGAAATTGAATTTTCAGGCGATCGCTATCTGGCTTTACTCACAGCACAATAAGCTAGACATGGTTGTGAGTGACATATTTTTTTATTTGAGTTATACACTTTGAGGTTGATGTGCTAACCCGGAGTTAATGCAGCCTAACCTTGCTCATCATTGAAGATGTCATACTGTGTACCCATTGATTCAAGTGCATCTCTGCTCCACTTATACCAACACCTGTTTTTCTGCTTGTTATAGCTCCTTCTTGAGTGTGATCTATCTATCTGAAGACTGCTGTTGCTATCTATGTATTGTTCCTGGGCATTCAGTTGATTTATGTGTCTGTCTCTGTCTCTCTTCTTTGTTTTATCCTGCTGCCATCTTTAGTTGGTGGGGTTTATCTACGCCTGCTATGTGGTCAAGCTCATCACAGAAGAAGAAGACAGCTGTAAGTACCAACACTGCGCAACACATAATGATACATAATGACATAATCTGATGATGATAATTTGATCTAAAAAAAACTTCGAATCTAATTCTGTAGGTATTATTCTCCAATAATTTATGATTATGATATGCTAAAATGTGATGGTGGGCAGCCTAATGTCATGGACACAATCCATCAAACTTTCTCACAACAAAGATCCTTGTAAACAAGAAAGAGAATAGCAGTCACATGTTTCCTTTGGGGAATAATGTTTTAACCACATTATTGTACGGTAACCCCCGATTGTAATAAAAGAGCTTGATATTTCAATGCATAAATTGATGGTTTGAAGAAGAACATTTGAAGACTGACATAAAAGGACTAAGAGTAATCCTTAGCATTTACTTTTCCATTTATGATAGAATGTCTCGATTCTGATGCGACGAGGATCCTGTAACTTAGAAGACATTAGTCTCACAAAAGACTTTGCCAAAGGTTAGGTATTTATTTATTTATTTATCTATATTCCACAGTCCTATGTCCAGACCCTTAAACTTGATTATTATGAGAATCTACAGTTATATAATATTGGTAATATGAACAAACCAAAACACTTAATTTGACAACCAAGTGGACAGTGTATATGAAATGCCAAGCCCATATTGGAATTTTGCCTCATGCACTTACACAAGATCTAAGGCACAAAAGCTAAATTTATAGATTTGGCATTTAGTTGCAATTGCTTAACAATCTAATTGTATTATTTTATAAGCTTAAGGACACCTCCAAATTAACTTCAATTTGGACCTGTGCCCGCTGCCCTGTAGCTACAGCTGAACTACAGCTTGCAAGAAAAAGGTTGAGCCAGACGTCAATTTGGAAAATATTTTGTAAAGTAGGTGTGGGCGGGTGTGTTGAGTTGTGAAAACTGTGAACGAAATGAAATCTGTTTTCTCAGTTTTCACCATCACTCTTTTTGGCGTGTCCTTTTAGTGACTCTGTGATGTTGACGTAGCAACTTTGAATGAAGACTTCTTTGAGTCAGGGCCTTGACTGACAGACAAGACAGCTTTTGAAACTCTACTCAATCATTTGAAAATACTAAAGGGAGAAATAGACATGTATTTTAATGGATGTGGTTAGTAATCGGTAGAAATGATATCTTGTTCAAATTACACTTTTCTAATTTAAAAACTTCAAGCTAAAATCAATATACATCAACAGCCTGCAGTCATGTTTTCATCACCGGATTGTATTTGCATTTTCAAATATTGGATTACTATTTATGGAAACAGTTGCTCAAGACTCCCATATATTCAATCTTACTTACTTTCTCATTTATGATTAAGTCAACTCAAAAGTGCATAGTGAGCATCAAAAGAATGCCATCACCTTTTTCCAGTCTCAGGAAACATATACTGTATATATATACATATATATATATTGTTGAAGTTCACAGAAATGAAATAGAAGTACTATCTATTGATCACTGTTAAGTTTGTCTTAAAGTACCCTGACCATCCAGACCCATTTCCTTATTGTAGTAACTCTTCAAACTGTGTCAAAGCAGAGAAAGCTTATTCTGCATATGGTGATACTGCCCTTGAAATTCTGGTTCAGTCGCACTCTTGAGTTTCACCATCAACCAGATCTATTTATTATTTACATTTTCAAGGAGTGGACTGATTGCTTTATTAAAAGATTTAGATTTAGATTCGAGAACATACCTTTTAGAATCATTATATCACAACCTACAATTTAATTAGACAACGTTGAACCATTGACCTTGAATCAAGCCAATAATATATATTTAAACAACTCAAATTAAATAAGGCAAATCAATGTGATAACCTTGTGATTGTTGTATGCAGAATGCATCAGGTTTGTGAACATACACATCAATGCACCGTTTACCTGAGGCCATGACTTTAGTTATTCCATTAAAGTAGACTAGACCATCACATAGGGATCAATACTCAAGCGTGTCTTATTCAGCACAGAAAAGAGGATGCTGTTTGCCTGCGCATAAATATTAATAGCTTATAAATGCATCTGGATCAGAAAAGTGACATGTTTTTATGTCTAGGATTGTGGAAAAAAATATACAGAAAATGTGAATGCTATTTTAAATGTTCTTCTCCATAGATGGTGTTCGCGGAGGTCACTGTATTTTAAAAAGAGCATTTATGTTATTATTTTGTAGTCGTCCCTCCGCTATAGTAATTGAGCTTAAGTGGTTTTTGATAGATCTGAGCCTCCACTTGTGTGTGTGTGAATAATTAAAATTTCACAGTGATTTTTTGGCCTTTGCTAAAGTGCTTTGCCGTTGGCTGATTGTGCTCTTTTACCCAGTCAAGAGAACAAAACAGCGCAGAAGCTAATAGTGCAGCTGTTATTGGGACAAAAATACTGTAAGTAAGGCTAATTTTTGATTGGACAAATGTGTCTATATTTCATTACTTTGTCATAGGAAGAAAAGAGCAGGATTGCTTAGGCAAGAACAGACTAAAACATAAAAAACAAGATCCTTAGAACTCAATGACACTTCATTTAGCAAGCATTTTCTGTTCCTCATACCATTTACTAGATTTACTAGATTTTAATGAAGTTGTTCCTTACAACCAAAGACTCGCTACTAACCGACTATTACAATGTGTTGTCCAATTATCTGCCTAATTAACTACAACTTCAAGTATTGTAATATCATCATATGTAAAGACAATCTGAATCCTTGTAATTCCGCTCCAAACACTGAAATCTCTTCCAGCATCACGTTCTTCTTGTGACAAAAGTAATTCCCTTGATTTCCCATTCTAACATTCATGTAGAGGCTTAAGTCCTAGCTGCTGTGGAGAAGCCGTTATAATGCATTTCTGAGGACAAAACAATAATCTGGGCGCAGTGTAGGGAAACTCGCGTTGGGTGAAGGAGCTAAAACCCACAGAGGAGCCATGTAGATTTCTGAGTTGCTGAGAAAGCTAATTACGGTGATAATTATTCAGCCCATGCGTGCGGTTTTGTGAGTGTGAAGAGGTGTGGTGTCGGTAGAGTGGGGGAGATTAATCATCATTTTCACCCGTGTTTGTGTCACTGCTATGCCCCAAAGTGTCAGTCACTTTTCCTATCAAATACACAGGTGCATGGTGCAACAAACAAACACACATAGTAGGCCTATGGGATAATGGCACAGGGGGCACACGGTAGGCTACACAGGACAATGCAATGTGTGGAGTCATTTTATGGGGAAATTATCTCTAATATAGGCCTTTCGTATTTGTTTTTAGCTATCTTAAAATAAAACCAATACTGACAATATATTGATGATATTACCAATAGTCCAGTCAAGATAAAATCATCAACATTTGGTATATTTGTCTCTGGGTTTACTTTCTAAAAAACAACCGTCCAGGAGCTAGTAAACGTAGCAAATGTGGTGACATAAACATTAGCTAGCGAAAAAAAAGTTAGCAATAAAAGATTTGCTAGCTCTAGAAGCAACAAAACTGTTAGCTAGTGAAAAAGTTAGCAATAAAACTGTAGCTAGCTCTAGAAGCAACAAAACTGTTAGCTAGTGAAAAAGTTAGCAATAAAAATGTAGACGACGGTGAAGGTTGTCATTCATCCAGGTAGAGGTCATTCTGAAAGTTGAAAAAGGGCATCTGGACAAGGTTTTGATTGTTGAAAAGCTTTCATCTGCCAATCCAGCAGACT
>JAVQKC010006410.1:0-27486 GCA_036025475.1 Philypnodon macrostomus
CTCTCACAGTGGACATGCACCTACGATGAAAATTTCAGACCCCTTCATGACTTCTAAGTGGGAGAAATAGCAAAATAGCAAGGTGTTCAAATACTTGTTTTCTTCACTGTATATTGCAACTCCATGTGCAAAGATAGAGTTTTTTTTTGTTTGGTCAAAATCTCTAAATTGAAAAGCAATATTACTCTTTATGAGGTTCACCATTTTGCCCAAAATATCCACTAACGGTCTTTTATTTCTCACTCCTTGATAACCAGAACACAAACATTGTATTGCTTGGTGCTAAGTATTATAAGTTAAACCTCTCATAGATGAGACGGCTAATAAAGCACTGTCATAACTCCAGAGCAACATAAATCTAAAGTGTCCCAATAAGAATACTATAAACAGGAATTCAACCTTAACATAAATAGACTGTTTATGCTACATTGAGTCTTTTTATCAGACATTAGACACATACAATTAAAGATCTGTGTTGAATGTAACCCTGAGCCACTTTATTAGGTACAGCTATTGACCTGCTCATGAGCTCATATGTTCATAACCAACCAGCTAAGAAACAATATTTAGTTTTTCAAATCTTTACTGTGATTTTACATACAACCATGTCTAGGATAACGGTTTGAGAGCTGCATTTTATCGGAGGTCTGAACAAAAAAAACAAACATAAAACAGGCTGGATATAGCAGCAGAAGACCACACCAAGTGCCACTTTATTAGGTACAAAGAAGACCACCGAGTCTATATGTCTGCTGCTGTGTATCTCGGGAGTTGTTGCAGTATTTACTGTCTTAAGCAGCTGTGAGATTAAGCCTGTAATGTTGCGTCTGTTTCTTCTTTGTTAGGCTGAGCTTTACTTTGAACACAAAAAAATACTAACATGTGCGTACTCAATTTTTCAAGATGATCCCTTTAAGAGAGACATTTCCGTACGTACCACTGTCTCACACAGGTCTTTTATCACGTGGTGAATGAAAACATATCACCACCTTTCAAGAGGTGTTTCTGAAGAGGAGCTAGAGGTGTTGCTAGGGTGGACCTTGTGGGTGACATCTTCAGCCGAGTCTGTTCATCTATATACAACACTTGTCACAGTTCTTCATAAACACACCAACCAATAAAAACAACAATCAGCGGGACAGGATCCGGCCCTGCTGCGACCCGTTCAACAATACAATAGATAAATTGTGCACATACAGTACATGTGTTTTTCATGATTTCCCTTATTTTTTTGTGGTTGGATGAGGCATCAGAGAGCCAGAGCATCCTGATATATGATTAAAGCTTAGTTGAAGTCCCAAGGTACAGACTGTACATGCCTGTAACTCTGTATACTGTCAGTATAAATGGATAAATATTGCAGTAAAGTTTCCACTCTTTCACAATTATTAACATCTATGTATATATTTGCGTCATATCACAAAAATTGCATAATGAGTAAGACATTATTCATTTTTGGTGTGGATCAGGATTGCTGTCCAGAGCCAGTATATTACAGTATCTTACCATTAGCCGATTGCCTTAGCTTCTAGTTAGTGATGAGTAGAGTCACGTCGGGGTCACATTCGAGAAATATATCAAATCCATTTCTCTTCTCCCTTAATTCATTCTTTGGTGTGATGTCTCATTTTCATTCAATCAATGCACACAGGATACACAGGTCTGGTATTTTTCACAGTCAAAATAATGTCAAAGTAACCTCCAACCAATGAAATGTACACAGATAAACAACACACAGTAATATCTGAAGCAGAAATACTGAAATGCATAATGTAAAAGTAATTGTAGTCATTATTTGTATTAATCACACATGTACTCAAAAATCTCAAATCAAACCTAACAGTAACGATCTTCACCTCTTTACGCTCTGCAAACCAGATCTCAACATTACTGAGTCTACCTGGAATAAATGTGAAGAGACAGAAAGATGTAAGCAGTCTACAACAATTGATTTTTTTTTCCTGGACGCACACTTTGCATTTTGTAAACTAAATAGTGTAAAAATATATGAATATATTTACACTAATTTGCCCAATACTGGTACATAGTAAAAACTTTACACTGGCAAGTACAAATTAAGATTGAGAGAAATCCAAAAGCTAAAATCAGAATAATTCAAACCAAACATTTCACTTGTAGTAAGAGGGAGTTCTGAATTCTCTCCTGCGCTGCCAATTTTCCCTGAAAGAGAACCTTGAAATAAAACCCACTTAAGCCGTCTGTGTTCCCCTCCGGAGTGTAGTTAAACCCTCACTGTGTATGGACATGATTATAGAGTGCCATGGGTCTTACATCAGTGCACAACCTTGACTTCCAGCAGGAAACCTACGGCACGGGTCAATTATGGCAATACCTTGTTTTTGCTTCGAGACCGGGGATGTGTTCTTAAATACTCAGACACAAAATACACCTGAGATTTCAACTGTAAAATTGCCAACTCCCAGATCAAAAGTGTAAATAAATAAAAGACAGATTGTTGAAGTATTATTGCATTTGGCTGACAGTATAGAGAAGGGCTTATGGGAAGGTGCTGGTATGCTTCCTATTCTGCATATGGCCCCAGTAAAGGCCTGCAAACAGTTCTGCAGCGGCCCATAGTAGAAAACACATCCAGGCAGCTGAGCGGGACACGGATATGCGCCTGTCACCCCAAGCTCGGCTTTAACAATCAGGGCTTTGTGATTGTGGCATCTGACGGCACAGCTCATAAGAGGACATGTCACCCTCAAAGAGCTTTTCAGTGTAAACTCAGTTACTGTGAACAAATACTGTTGTAAATATTGGTGTTTAGATTAACTTCGTCATGACAGCAGCAAAATGATAATTCTTATTTAACTTGGGGACTCTTGGAAAAGGATCGTAAACACATTTATACATACATAAGTTATACACAAAATATTTTTTTATGGATATGAAATACTGATCCTAACAAGCACAACCGTATACACACAATATTTACCAGATATAGTTCTAAACCAGTAAATCATCTCAACCTTAGAAACCACATCCTAATTAAAGATTTATTTATGTAACTTACTTCACAAATAATCTACACAGCTTTGTTCCATTGCACGCCTAGAATACTCTGTATATAGCTCAACACTCACATTCTTTTGAGGCCAAACTCAGGCTAAGTGCACCCCCTTGTGTTAGCTCAGAAATCAAACGTATGAAGAAATGAACTGAATGGAAGTAATGTATCTTTTTATGCATTTTATTAATTTTTTTGACAAATATATATGAAGTTTTTCCTATTTAGGAAACATTCTTTTAAACATACTTTTACAGCAAATTATTCCTGCAAATAGATGGAAACATGAGGAAACAGAAGACGTGAGAGGACTAGCCATTTCTATTTGTGCCAAAACAGTGAATTTCATAATTATAGTAATTCATGTCTGTGAGTTTACTAAGATCAGTCAAATCATTCTTGGTCATAATAAAAATCCAAATTAGTCTTAAATGCCAATGGGAGAGTTTTAATATTGCATTATGTAATAGGTGATTTACTGCATCAAGGCACAGAAGATTTTGCCAAGACATTGGTCCCATTGGACAGTGTCTGTACAAACTGTACAAACTACAGAAAATGAAACTAAACCTAGGATAAAGATTTGCTTTTAGAATAACCACAAAATTAATAATAAAGATAATGTACAGTTATTGATAAAATTGTTGCTAATACAATGACATCACATATGTATTGAAATCGGATAGATGCAACGGAAGACCTGCAACTATTACAGAGGATGTAGCTCGCTAAGGGATCTTTTCTCCTGCTGTATAAATTCCTGTAGGCTTCTTTTACCATGCCTGAAGTTACTCTCCCTTCTTGAAAATGGCAGGATGACCTGCAGTCTGAGGAGTGTCTCAATGTTGGGAAAACTTCTAATCTGAGATGTCTTGAGGGCATCAAGCACAGTAGTTGGGAGATAGCCTGCCAAGGGATCCAACCATTTCTCCTTCCACTGCTTCATCTCATTGTGGAGGGAGGCCTGATCTGGCAAGTCATCCTTGTACAGTCCTTGTACAAGACCACTAAGAATGCTGGTTTCTACTTTGGACATTGCATAAGGCACAATCTCCAGACACCGTAAGGTATCTGTTACCTTTTCTGTGAAGAGGTAATCAATTTCTTTTATTGAATGCTCAACTGCCTTTATGCTTAAAGATTCTTTATAAAACTCACTCAGTGGCTCTAACAGGACTGAGTGCAACATACCGATTTGGAGTTTAGAAGCTACAGCAGCAGCTTCCTCAAACCAGGCCTTGTGATGGGTGTCAATATCGGCTATTAGCTGTGTTAGCTCAGCTTTAAGATCAGGCAAACTGTTCACTGCAAGCAGCACATCTAACGGCTTTCCTAGAAGAGCCACACTCAGCTTTTTGGTTAAGTTCAAGACATTTTTCTGCACCACTGTGACTAGAATGAACTCAAAGCTTCTGATAGACCTGAAAAACTCTGATGCTTGTTGCTCTTGAGCCTTTAGCTCACTCAGACACAGAATGACTGCCTCCAATATCTCCACCATCACCTGATGCATGTCGTGGCTCTTCTGCCAGTTTTTAAGAAGTTTGTCCCGCAGCTCATTAGCCTTTCCCTCATCATGATGAAATACATGCAAGATCATGTCTTCTAGTTTGTTCTGGCGCTCAGCATCCTCTGTGAGCCAGTGTAATATGTTGTGTATCAAAACAGCACCATTAGCTAATTCCGTGACAGGAGATGATTTTGCCAGCCACACATTGAGGGACAGAGCAGAGCTGACAGTTCGTATGGCCTTTGGATACTTCGTAGTAAGGGCCAAACTTACAGCACCCATCTGAGCACCTACTTCACCTACGCTCAGCATGGCCTGTCCTCTACAATACTCCATGTTAAGTCCCCATTTCTCAGACAGGGCTGTCTCAACAGCCTCAGTAAGGCTCAACACATCTTCAGTAAAAGGGAAAAACGCTAATGTTTCTTCACACTGTATGTCCTCCTTGTTAAGATACCTGATACACAGAGGGACATACCGATGGCCTTCGATGTCAAGAGCATGTTCTGTTATAACTGTGAAAAACTGAGAGTCCCAGAGTTCCTTAAGGATTTGCTCACGGAGTTGAGGGTCATAGAAAGACATGGTTTTCCTTGGTTCTTCAGTGACCTCTAGTGGCTGCTCTGATGATGACGTGCCATTCAATTCTACTGCAACCCCTTCAGTAGCTTCTAGAAAAAAAAACAACACACCACACACATCAATGTCCTATACTCTATACACTCTATATACACTCTCTATACACTCTCTATACACTATCCTACAAGAAAGTCTTTAAACACTTACCACTTTCCAAATTGAGCTTCTGTAAAGTTATCATGACCTGCAAGAAAAATACAGTATTTAGAATATAAACATTTATCTGATTTATGCTGAGCATTTAAAAAAATATTTACCTTTGAAAGGCAAGTTTGGCTTTCTGGGTTGAGCTCAATACACTTCTCAATCACCTCTGGCAATCTCTGCAGTGTTGTGGCATGAGACAGGAGCATCACATGATCTGGTCTGTTGCCTCTGCAGACGGTGTTTTTAAAGACGCCCCTAAAGGAGTTCAGTGTGGTCTTCATCAAGTCAAACTCCATACTAACACTGGGCAGCACTGCCACTTGCCTTAGCAGTAGGGCAACAATGGGGTGTTTTTTGGACTCGGCATGGGCCAGTGTTTCTGCTATGGATGTTGGAGGAGTAGTATCTTGATACTTCTCTCTCCACACAGAAGACCAGGCATTGATCTCCTGCTCTGCCGCTTCAGGCTCAGGGAGCTCTGTAAGGTACAGGCTGAAGGGTTTGTCTACAGACACAATGGGCTGTGGGTTACAGGAGGGCAGTAAACTCAAGACTGACAGAACCTTTAGGTGGCTATCTGAGAAGTTGTACTTCATTTCATTGATCAGACTGCTAAGGAGGGGAATGCTCAGAGTTTCTCTGTAATAAATCTCTGGTGATTCATAGCTGTTGGCCTCCTCTGAAAAGCACACTTGTTCAGGGGCAATCCTGGTTGCTAGTTGAAATGCCTGCTCAAACCAGGTGCTGTGCACAGTGGTTATGTTTGCCAACATGTTGCCCAGTGTCTCTATGATAACAGGGATTTTTTCCACCTCACAAAGAATATCGGCAGGATTCCCACATCGGAATACAGTGCTGCAGCTACGGAGAGGAGCACAAGCATTTTTCAAAATGACAAGGGAAATGATAAAATCCATATTTTTCAGTGCAGTTGAGAGAACCTGCGCATGCATGGATTTGGTACCAGTGGCACTAGAACTAACTGCATCAAGACAACCAAGGATGCCCTCCAAAGTATCAGCAAGTATGTCGAAGTAGTCCTCTCTTTTTCTCCATCTAGAGTAACATGTTTCAGGGCTTTCCTCTAAAGCCTCTCTGGGCATGTTCAACAGCCCATCTACAGCCTGGGCCAACTCTTTCTCCAGACAAGGGTATTCATCAAAGTACAGCAATAAGTCTTCTGCAATATTCAGCATTTTCACTACTGAGGAACAAGGCACGCTACGCACAAGCCAATGGGCAAGACCGCAAGACTCACTCTGTGTCACAACAGCATGTGGGTGGTTCTGGAGAACATTTAGAGCCATTTTCTTCAGGCTTTGGTAGCCTGACCCTAGGTTCATAAATGCCTGTCCTCGACACTGTGACATGTTCAGTCCCCAGTCATCTGTAAGAATTTTGGCAAGGTTGCGTGCTTGTGCATCAACAGTGGCGTTCTGATTAAATGACAAGAATCCCATTAGCTCTACTTTTGGAGCAGATTCTCCAACATACCTAACAAACATAGGTAAATATGACTTGTCCTTGATATTGACAGGCTTGTCTATAATAAGTGAGAAGAATGGCGAGTCTTGTATTTCTTTAAGTATGAAATCTCGGACTCCTTGAATAACCAGTTTTCCCATTTCAGTCTCATTGATCTTACATTTGCTCTCAGTCTCAAACCAGTGGCACATGGACAGCTCCTGAACCATAAGCTCACGGCTCTCTTCAGACACATCAGACAGCCTACAGTTCATTTTGCCCAACGCTGCAGCTAATTTAAACACTGTTCTAAGACTCTGCCGGTTGTCTCCTGTGTGGCCATTCTCATCTGCAGCTTTCATCTCCTGGTCTTCAATCTTGTGAACAGGCTGATGAATATGGGCTTCTTTATGTCCCTCTTTGGCCATTTCAACTGATTTAAGACAAACACAAATATAAACAAAAAATATATTGAATATTTATGAAAAAATAATTTATATATAGCCTTACCTTCCATTTTAATTTCATTGTTTTTGTTGAGGTTTTTTGATTCCCTCTCCTGTCAAAGATAATTTCATAACATTTTATATAATATACACTACAACATAGTAACAACATTTGACACATTCAAGTCAACTTACCAAAACAATGCCCTCTAGAGCCTGTGGGGTAGCTTTCAGACACTGGGTCACCATGCGGTCAAGGTCTCTGCGGAAGTCAGTGCCCACTTGAAGCAGAGCAAGGCATGGGGATCTGTCTTGTGGGTCTGTATTCCTTATATAGTCCAGGAACCTCTTGTGCCGCATTACAACCCCACAGTCCTCCAGTGCCGTACTGGGCAGCACAGACATGATCTTCAACAGCACATTGATGTTCCCAAAGTACTGCATTAAGGGCAAACGTAATGTTTGAAATAATGAGCTTGGGATTGTAACTGACGCAACCTTGGTCTTCCACGTGACTCTCCAACAGCACAGCTCTGTGAAAAAGTTGTCTCCATCGGGAAGGTCACTGCTGTACAGAGGAGGCTTTGACTTTAGGCTCTCAAACATGTAGCTCACAGTGACAGAAGATGGAACGAGGGAGAGGAAGTTTAGAGCTTCTTTGTGGTCGTCTGAAAAATGATCTTTGACTGCATTGATGAGGTTATCCACCAGGGGCACACTCAAACTATCTTTGTAGAAACCTACTGGCTTCATCATTCCATCTCTTGGCAATGAGCTCTCAGGCACTTCTATCTGCACCCTCAGGCTCTGTGCAATAGCACAGGACTCGTCAAACCAGTTCTGGTGAAACACTTTTATATTGGTTTTTACTCTGTTCAGTGTGGCCACAATACCACCAATTTGGCAAAGTTGGGATGCAGCACTGAAGTGGTCCTTCTGAAGACCTGCACTTAGCTCTTTAGTAAAGGATGATGCATTTTTCAGCACAACCATGGCGATGATAAAATCAAACTCCATCACCTTCTGCAGAAGAGCCCCAGCCTGTTTAGACATGGCCTTCCACCGTTGCTTATTGTTTTTGATTTTTTCCAAACATTCTACCAGGGGCTCCAGCATCTGCACAAACACCTCATACGAGTCGTGCTTCTCCTGCCAAAGTGAACAAAACTTTCCTTGCAATTCTTGAACTTTTTCGTAGCTCTCTCTGAGACCGTTAGCTATCACATAGTCTAGTTGTTTTTCTAAAACATCACTGGAGCCAAAAAACATCACAACATCTTCAAAAGTATCCAAAGCTCTTTTAACAGCAGGCACTGGAATGGATTTGGACCACCATGTATTAAAAGAGTATGAAGAACAGTGTGTGCTAATGGCAAGTGGGTGAGTTTCTTGTATTTTACAGGCAAATGCTTTTAACTTGTAGGAGACATCCCCAGAACCTAAATAGGCCTGACCTCTGCAATTCTTCAAATCAAGACGCCACTCTTTGGTTACAATTTCAAAAAGGCGTTGCACCATGGCTTCGCAATTAAGGTCCGCCTCAATGAATCCCAACAACTCTAGTCGCATGACATCAAAACTGTCTACAAACCTAAGAAAAAGAGGAAGGTAGCTCTTATCATTCATCTTAACTACTCTGTCAATAAACAACGAGAAGAATGAGCTTCCCACTTCCATGAGGATCCCCTCTCTGACTGCATTTTCACACACACCGAGGACTTCCTGCATTTCTGACTTAGTGACATATTCAGCCTCTCCGTCCTGAGAAGGAAACACCTCACGCTGGTATCTGCTCTGGCTGCCAGACGCGGTGGTCACTGCAGATTGTAAAGCAGATTTGAGAGCTTCTCTGTCAGTTTCTGCACACTTCATTTCCACAAGTCTGTCAGCATCCATCTCCAAGTTTATGAGATGCAATTCCTCCTCTGTATCCTTTTCAGCATGATTCCCTTGGTTTTCCACTAGAGGAAAGTATAGAAAAAGAACAACTTAGTGTTGTGCAATTAGGAAAGACAATACATATTGTAAAAGTAAATTATATACAGCAGTTCTAACACAAGCATTAAGAGTTATTAAATAAGGTGTGGGGTAATAGTATTGTCAAATCAGACTCCAGTCGTAGAAATAGTCTCACTAATTAATGAACAATTACAGTATTTGAAAACAAACACAAAAATGCTGTGTCAAGGACCTTCAAATATATCATCCTACCTGGCACAAGCTTTTCTTTAGTGTCATCATCCTGGAACAGAGCCAGAGAACAAACACACATCAACACCTTGTTGATTATCTAAAGTATGTGAATGAAATTAAAGCCAGTCTTACCCTTTGGAGAAACTGCAATATGTCTGGATGCTTCTGAACATACAAGTCCACCATTTGCTCAACATTGAAGTGCACGTCTTGGTTGACATAGATAAATGCCTTACTGCATTGTCTTTGGTCCTCCGGTGTGGTGCTCAGGTAGGCCTGGCTCCTCTCAAACACCATGTGATACTGCCCAAACACATCTGCCTCTGCATTCACACATGGGACAGTCCCAAGCACCCTTAACAGATTCTGAACGTTTGGGTAGAACCCAATGTCTGGAATCTTAAGTGTGGCAAACACAGTAGTCGGGAGGATTCTGCGCTTGCTGGCATGTCTCCACTTCACTTCCCAACAACCCAGCTCTTCGTAGAAAGTGTCTGGCCTTGCAAGATTGTTTAAATTTGCATCAGCTACTTTATCTCTGCGAATACTGAAATTGTGGTCAGCCATGTAAGATGGCACTAAAGAGAGCCACCGAAGAATCCTAACCATCTCTATGCTGAACACTCTCTTCACCTCTAAAACTAGATACTGCAGAATGGGCCGGCTCAGAGTTTCTCTGTACAAGTCTTCTAGTGGGGTCTCAGCTGTGTTTCCCTGGTCCATTTCGGGTTTTGTGATTTCTACACCCAGCTTCTTTGCTCTCACAACAGCATCAGAAAACCATTTTCTGTGTAAAACTGCAATCTCTTGTTGGTATTTGCTTACCAGCTTTAAGGCATTAGAAATGCTGTACTGTAAGGTACTGCTGACGCTAATGATTCCCCTGAGACTAGAGTTCAATATGCTCACACAACAAAGTGTGTTTTTCAGAACAACAAGGGTGACGATAAAATTAAAATTCTTCAAAATTGGCTTGAGCTTGGCTATTTGTTCTGCAGTGTCTTCATCTACCTTTGAAATGATCTCATTGATGCAGTTAAGGAATGGCTCAAGAATATCCAACATAGTCTGAAAGGCGTCAGTGCCATGTTCCCAGGCGCTACTTAAACAAGTCTTGAGCCTTTCCACCTCACCCTTTAAATGGCCGTATGTCATCTGAATCTTCCCTTCCAGTCTTTTAGAAAGTTCAGGTGTTCTCCTGAGTAACAAGGCCACCTCTTCTACAGTGTCGGCAACATTTTGAATGGAGGCCACAGGCATGCAGCGCATAATCCAAATGTTGAAAGCATATGGGTCACTTGGTGAGAGAACTACCTGTGGGAACTCCTGAAGTATTCTGCATGTAAGGTCTCGGATCTTTTGACACATTTTGCCTTTAACTAGATAAGATATCCCTCTGCAGTGCTCCATCCTCAGACCCCATTTATTTCTCAACTCTGAGAGAAGCAGGTAAAACAGGTTCTCAGCATCCACGTCGCACGGAAGAAAGCCAATCAGATGTTTTTGTGGAAACCCTGCTACTGTAACAGACCGGATGAAAACAGGCACCTGCTCCTTTCCTTCAATAACTGTCACTTCCTGAAGAAGTATGGAAAAGAAGCGTGCCAAACGGAGGCTGTTTTGGATCTCATCCCTAATCATGTCTTCCCCCAGCTGCAACATTTCTTTTTTGTCAATCTTCTCCACACAGATGGAATTAAGAGACTGCTGACCTCTTGCACCTCCAATTGGTTCATTAGTAGGGTTTGCACCGTTAATGCTGAATCCAGTGAGTGCAAGAATTTCCTTGAAATAGACTTTAAGCGTATCTTTTGCTTTGCGAGTGGCTACGTCTTCTTGTGTTTCATCTAGCAGATCAAGCACTGCATTGTTTTCACCACTCACATCCATCGTTTCCCCAGTTACTTCTAAAGAAAAGGAGAAAATATTTGTGTAAAATTAATTTACAATTCACTTTAAATACACTTCATAACGATCCTTTTCTACTACCTTTTGCTTTCTTTATAGAGGTGTGGCCCTCTTCAGTCTGCATGCACAAAAACATAAAAATAATAATAATTACCTTCACAAAGACATCACAATGATCAAACAAATGCAAAACATTAATTCCACAACTCACTTGATCTATAGTTCGTTTTCTGTTTGACACCGACTGACTGTTTACTTCAACCGTAAGGTCAAATATTGTAGGAACAGCATCTTCTGTAAGTACAGTATTGGAGTCACCCTAATAACAAAATAAAAAGAGTAAATTACCATAAATCGTTATGACAAAAACACAAATCTATTGTACTACTGATTATTTTACCTGATTAGAGATCATTGTAGGCTCAAAGTGCTTAGCACAAAGCTTGTAGGTTTTGTGCAAGTCCTCTGGTGCTTCTGATTCCAGATCCTCACGATGACATTTCTTTAGCCATAGTTTACAGCTGTAAATATAGTACATATGACATTTAAAAAAAATACCCATAAATATAATTAAATAAACAAACAAAATTAAATGAATAATATCAATAAAATACACATTAGATCTGGTATACTATACTGTATATACACTATACTGTATACATTATACTGTATATACTATAAAGTACTAGTATGTATAGTTGCAAAAACAAGTCATGTGTCTACTGTAATACTTCCATGAGCAAATCAAACAAAAGGCCCCCCTTCATCTCTTTAAATAAAAAATAGACTCTATTGGAATCATTACTGGGCACATAAATCGCCAATCTGACCATTTGGCGATGGCCTGAATGTTAATCTGACTAATGAGTGAGCACATTTAGTCGATAGGTGTCGTGCAACGATGGACAACACCAAAGTTCGCAGCTTATAAAGAAACACAATGTACGAAGTCCCAAAAATGTCCAGAATATAAGCACATGGACGCAATGATCCACGATCACCGCTGGATCGGGAAGCCACACGGTTATTTTAACATTCGTACTTTTCTCTAGAGTGACACGGGCTACGCCATTTTCCAATTTCCACTGAGTTCAATTGCTATTAGCCAACATGCCGTTAGGCTAGTTTTGGTGCTAATAGAGAGCTAACACATTTCCACAATTTCAGTAAATGCTATTCTTAACACACAGTTATCTTTGTACTTTTAGCACACTACATACCGTTCAGCGTCCAGTGGAAAGCTGAAAAGTGGGGTGTTATCGCCCTCTTCATGGTGGTAACCACAGTTGGCTGCAGCGCAGCAGTCAGTCATTTTGGTTTGCAATGTAGCCAGCTACCAAGTTAGCTAGCTTAGCTGGGGGTTGCAAACTGGCAAAGCTACAGTTCAAGTAAACCTGCCGGGGACTCTAAAGAGTCATGCTGTAGCCTGAACGTGCAAAATGCCTTTTAACGTTGACTTTAGTTTAAAACGAAATCCACGTAAAACTAAAAGCCGTTTAAATCCATTCTTCCTAAGTTGATTTTAGGCGCTAAGACGAGCGTGAACCAAACGCGTGTGATCAACAACCAGGAACTGAACTGTGCAGTGTAGTGTTCACTGTTGACCACCAGAGGGAGGGGTTGGACCACATCATGTGGCTTG
The DNA here is from genome assembly GCA_036025475.1 of Philypnodon macrostomus. NCBI lineage: Eukaryota > Metazoa > Chordata > Actinopteri > Gobiiformes > Eleotridae > Philypnodon > Philypnodon macrostomus. The sequence continues at coordinate 12,981 of JAVQKC010006410.1, forward strand.
ACAGAATGACTTTCAGTAATGTAACATATGAGCCACATAATATAGAAAAAATATAGAAACAGGAATCTTTATTGTGTGTATGATCATATGAGTGAAGACCATTAGACCTGTTGTAATATTATTTTACTATATTACCTATACTATACTAGGAGTCCAATGGTGTCAAATCAGTATAATATAAGGACAGACCGTGTGGATTCTTTGTACGCTATTAACTCAGCATCAACAGTGTACTTTTATTACATTTTATTATTTCTACAAAAAAAAGAGGACAAATATACAGCAAAACTATATAACATCAACATCTTTTTATGATAGCTTTACAAGTTCAAGGAAATAAAATGCCATAAAAGCACAGAACAAATACAACTAACAAAGCTTTAACAAAAAAAATCACTTTGTACATTTCACAAGTCTCATCTTTACCCTGGGATGTGTGGTGACTTTCTAATTCGGATGCAGGTTGATATAGTTTTCAACCAATGAATCCAGGTCGCACTGGATATCAGAATTAATGTTCAGAAGTGCAAGGCTTTTTGATCTAAAATGATCAGGTGTGTTCTCCATGTACTTTTTGAATCGCTTGTTTGCCACATTGCCGTTATCCTCAAGGGACAAACTGGGCATGATAGCAATCAGCCTAAACACTGCCAGCATATTGGGGAAGAATTTGATGTCACCCAGCTGCAGTGTTTCTTGGACAGTGGTGGGAAAGCTCTCATCTTTGCCCTTTTTGGTCCATTTGACCCACCAGCAGTGCAGTTCTGCGGAGAGTGTTCCTGCATTTGGGATGTCATTTTTAAAAAACTGCACACTCTCCTCATCAGGTTTGGTAGATTTCTTTTGCTCAACAGCAGTGGGCACCAGCGACAAACCATTTAGTGTTTTCAGGTTGGTCTCACAGAAGAGCTCAGTCAACTCTTGGTGGATGTGTGTCACCAGCGGAACAGACACATGCTCCTTGTAGTAACTGTCAAGCTGAACTACACCACCTATTGCAGTATGTTTTCTAAAAAAGGATCGAGGAATATTGACTGTGACATCCAGTGCAGTAGCTAGATTAATGGCTTCTTCATACCAGAATTCATGGTACACATCAATGTTGTCAGACAGTTCCTTAAGGGAAATCAAAACAGCCGGGAGACTGTTCACAGCACAACAGATATCTACAGCATTCCCTTGCATGTTTTTACCAAAGGCCCGTGTAAGTGCTGTTGTATTTTTCAGCACAATTAATGCCATGAGGAACTCAAAATCAGTCAGAGCTTTTGAAATCTCCATTGCCTCAAAGGCTATTTGGTCATTCCACCTCAAATCTTCATTGTCATTGACACTGTCCAGCCAAAGCAGCAAAGCCTCATATAATTCCACACCAGCCTCAAACACATCAGGACCATTTGTCCATTCAGTTTTACACATCTCTTTTAATGCATTGGCTTTCTCTTCTCTGTCTGCATAGAAGAGGGAAATTGCATTCTCAAACTCCACACGCAATAAAGGGGAGCGGCCAAAGAAAGACTCAACCTTTCTAAAGGTGGACATGACAAGCTGTACCCCTGATAATGCCATGCTATTGGCCAGTAAGACATTTACTGTTTGAGTTGATCTTAATGCAAGTACCGCTGCTGGATATCGCTCAGTCACCTTTGCAGCAAACTGTTTAATCTTACCGAGGTGTGCTCCAGAGCAGGAGTGGGCCTGGCCTCGGCACTGCTCCATTTTCAAGCCCCACATTTCAATTATTTCTGTCAACAACTTTTCTGCCAAGACATCTTCATCTCCCTCAAAAGACAACAATCCAACAAACCTTTCTTGCTGCTGGTTTGATTGATCCACAAAACGGAGAAATACAGGCAGGTACCATTCTCCTGAAATTTTCACTAACTCATCAGTAATTAGGGAGAAATGGCCATTTTGCATGACTTCCTCCACCAGTTTACCACGGATACATTGTTCACAAACATTAATATAGTTATTGAGTTGATCTGGAAAGCTTTCCTTATTCTCATCCCACTTCTTTTTCAGAATTTCATCTCCACTGTCCATACGATAGTCTAACAGAGCTTGACAGTTGCTAAGTTTTACACTGTCCTGCTGGTTCCCTTCCAGACCTATCAGGGGAATGTTGTGTCCTCCTAACAGTAACACAATTTCAAATAGAGACTTCAGATACTCTTTATTCCCATCTTCTACCGATGCTGTCGGAGTATCTTCTTTTGTATCTTCGACATCCGGCCTTTTCATTTCTGCAGAAGAAAACACTGCATTATTATAATTATTATTAATAATAATAATATTAATATTAATAATAGTTATACATAGAGAGCAAACGTACTCTTTCTTCCTTTTGTCTCCTTTACATTGCTTTTAACCTTTAAAGTAATATTACCACAATTAATTAATAACAAATCTTGAAAAAAATCATATTTCTGGTCAAATGTTTACTCACTGGTTCCTTACGCTTCCCGTCACTTCCTTGAGGGTGGCTTGGCAAATCAAAGATTGTGGGTACAGCGTCATCCTTCAACACAACACCTTGAGCCTCCTGAAGAGAAGTGGGATGAATGCTCAGTGTCTCCCCACATGACTTTTACAGAACATAGCTCATTTAAAATAGAACATACTCTGTCAAGGACGGCTGGTTCAAAATGTTTTGCACAAAGTCGTTCATATCTGAAAAGATGCTCTGAGGGCTTGTCTATGAGATCTTGTCGCTGGCATTTCTCCAGCCATGTTGTGCATCTGAAAAGTTGTCAGTTAAAAGACAGAGAGCCGTTTAGAATATAAAAGTTGATTTCGTGTAGTACAAAGGATTTCTTTATTGACCGACATATTTAGTGCAGAACTGCTGCTTAATTTGAGTTGGTACAAATTGGGGCACCATCTCTTTCACGTGTGACGTCTAGCTAGCATAGTTCGCAATTCTTTATTCCTTAGCATAACATTACCTTTCTTTGTCCAGAGGAAATCTGAACAATGGCTGTGAGTCGGACTTCCCGCCGGTGCAGTTTGGCACAACGCAGTGGCCAAGCATATTTACTTATGCTTTTTTGCCCGAGGATTTATTCTTTGTTAACTGCGGCTAAGCTAAGGCTGAGCCAGCCATTGCCGCGAGATGGCTTCCTGCAACCCGTTTCAAAATAAAATACCAATGCACGAAATAAATTGTAGCAGTAGCCCAGAAAGAGACGCTCGACAAAAACAAAACTATTCTAATGATATTCCAATTCGTTACTGCCTATAAATAATTTTAAAGGTCATAGATCTGTATAGAGGTGCTATTCCCCTTGGTGATATTGAGTTACCTTTATTTTGAAGAACTGTGTTGCACATTTGACATTAAGGACTTTCAAAACTAGCGCGCACTATTTGCGTTATTTTTAAGTATTTCTGAATATATGCGTAGTATAATTAAACAGTAACATTCCAAGTAAATGAATGCCAGGGCACAATGAAGTCAGAATATTCCAATAATATCCAGTATTTAACTGAATCATGACCTGGCCGTTTTTCGTTAAAATGTGGTTAATATATTGTAACGCATGACCTCATCACTAATGCGTTACAATATATTAATCACATTTTCACTAGTCTGGTAGTATCATTTGCTTGTCTTGTATTAACGCCCACTGTTTTCCTGCGCACAGACTGTGCAGCGTCAGGCCGGTGCAGCAGGAATCACAGGAATCTTATTTAGTTTCAAACATTCAAAACCACAAGGAGGATAGTACCGCGCTCCTACGGCTCAGATCTCGCGGGACTTGTGAGAGTTTCTATTGGTCTGTCAGGTTCTCGCGACATTCACGTGACCAATGGCAGCATTTGCAGCGGCAAGTCAAACCGATCACGTTCCTTGAAGAAAACAGCAGTCCGTGTGTTTTGCTCCAGCCTTGAGCATCGTTGCAGAGGGTTTTCCAAAAGAAGTCGATCAGAGGTATGTTTAATTCTACTTTTATTGAATTGGATTTAATTTAGTAGAAACCTCTTGAGAAGCGCTCACAGCACGAGCTAGTAGCATGTTTACTTCAAATATAGTGGGGTCAGAGCTCATCACAACATTTGACAAAACACACATTGTTGAATAATGATTATGAACTGATAGTTTCTATCTATTTTGTAATTAACTGTCACTCGTTCTGCTAACTTTTCTCTACCAGACTTTACTGTTGGTAAGGATGGACATCGCCACAATTTCAAGACAAAATGTCACCGCTAAGAAAGTAAGTTATTTTTTAATATTTGTCACCTTACGGTAGTATCAGTATTAGTGCCATAGTATAATACTTTTATTTTTGTGTTTACTTATCAGAGAAACAAGGAGAATGTTCAGCCTGTGCAAGAAATTAAATCTTTCATCAAACAAAAAGCTCCGGCTGGTGCCCTACAATCAAAAGGGCATAAAAAAGAGACTAGCAAAGCGGTTACAGTCAATCAATCCGCCAGAAACCAAGTGGTTGGGGAGCAGGCTCTGAAAAACACAGCAACCTTGAAAAAATCTACAAATGACAAAAAGCCGGCTCACAGCCAGACCTTCAAAGCGGAACAAGCTGCAAAACTCAAAAAACAAGTTGGAGAAGCACCTAAGCCACCAGCTGCCTCACAGCCTCCAAGATCTGCTCCCGGCATGTACAAAGGCAAAATTGTTGAGTCAAAAATTGGATCCATTTGGAAGTCGAGTGTTGCTGTTAGTAGTGAAAGCCTGAAGTCAACTGTTGCAAAACCAGCAAGTCAAAGAACTGGGAATTTGACCAAAAGTGTGTCAACATCTGCCTCTGGGCGTGGCCCTCAAACTTCTGCACCCGTTTTAAATAAATCTGTAAAACCTGCTGTTAACAGTCGTCCCCCAAAAGCATTCTCCTCTGCTCGTCCTCCTGCCAGAAGTGTCCCAACTGCAGCATGCCCCAGAAATGCTACTGTGGCTCAGACCAGAAGATGTGGGACTTTGATTGCAAAGCCAAAGGTTCCAGTAACAGACCAGAAAGCCAGCAAACCTCCCCTCACAACCACCATTAGTCAGTTCAGAACCAATAGTGAAACAGCTGAGGAGAAGAGGTCAGTTATTATTTTATCTCTAAACAAGACCTCCACAGTGATGTATTTGAAGTGATTTTAATATTTTGTGTTCATTCTTTTACAGAGCCAAACTTGCAGAGTGGCTAGCGTCCAAGGGGAAAACTCTAAAGAGACCAGCTATGGTGGCAGCAGTCCCCTTCACAAAGACAAAGGTGTCCACCAAACCTGGACCTCATCCAAAATCTCAACATGCAGCAAAGTATAATCTTGAGCCTGAAGTGAAAGAGAATAAGCCTGCTCACAGTGCAGATAACCAGGACGTGGTAAAGACGAACACCAGAACATCACTAATCATGAACACCACACTGGACCTGCTGGAGAACTCTGACGAGCCCCAGGACAGCGGTAGTGACAGAGTTGATGATGTAAGGATTAACTGTCACTCATTATTTTTTATTATTATTATTATTTATTTTTTGAACAATGAAATGTTTTATTTTAATAGCCTTGTTTTATTTGACCAGATTGTTATTAACCTGTGTGACGCACTGGAGGCATTAGAAACACCATCTCAGTGTAACAATGGTACGTTTGGCTTCTCTGGCAAAACTGTTTATAGTTTTTCTTTATGCAAAACTGTTTTTCAATTTTTCCTGAAGATCTCCAGGTGAATGAAGAGATGAACGAGGATGACAGTGAATTGAAGGTAGAACGTAAACAAGAAGAGATGAAGAGTGAAGGCAGCGTCAGTGATGACTCTCTTAGTGACGAGGAAGTACAAGATGAGACTGAGGAAAGTGATGAGGACTGTTATGTGAAGGAGAATACACCACCCATGAAAGGAGCTTCTTTTGTGAAGTATAGTGTGAAGACCACACCATTCCTGCAAAGGTACATTTAAAGTTTGTTTTAAAAAAAAAAAAGCTTTTTTTTTTTTGATTTCTTATGAATCTGGATGCTTTGTCTGTTTGCAGTGTGAAGAAGACAATTGAGGATGAGGTCTGTACGAGCACAACGAAGCGAAAAAGTAACATCAAAGATCTCAAGTTTCTGACCCCGGTGCGACGCTCTAGTCGGATTCACCGCCAATCTTCTCGCCTTCCGTTGATGCTCGTTGACCATGATCCCTGCGTTTCATCTCTCGCCGAGTTGGTGAAGCTGGATGATGACGCAAATGCATACATTTACAGGAAGAATCCTGCTATTCTAGAAGATTTGCCTGACCATCCCAGACGGTCTGACCTATTTTAAAGTTACGGGACTCGTATCACTACTTATTCTGTTTTTTCTTGACAGTGATGATGCTCTGCAACAGTTTGAATTTTACTGAATGTACAATATGAAAAGATTATATAACTGATAATCTTTTGTTGGAGATTTACTATTTAACACTTTGTGCTTTATCCAATACAAGGTTGACGTGTAATGCTTTGTGCACTACAATAAATGTTTCTTGAACTTTGAATACTGTTATATAATTGTAAAGAATATTAAGGCATCTGTTCAAACAAACTTTACACATTCCCATTTTATTCAACCACATTGTAAAAATCCAAAGCAAAGCAAGTAAACTGCTTTTCTTTTCATCACAATAATGGATAATTCCAACAGATTGGACGTTTGACACCAGTTCCCTCTGATCACAGATGAGACAATTCATTACAAAATAAAAAAAGATCCACAAAACACTAATCTCTTTAATGCAGATTCTTCCCCAAAAAAATAGTATAAAAAGTACGCGTTTTTCATCTGCAGACCAAAGGGGTAGGCTTTCAGTGCGGTGCGTGTGTTCAACTGCTATTAAGGTTTTATGTCCTAGAAAGGCCCCGGTTGTCCAGATCTTTTACCTAAAAATAAAAAGGTAAAACATTACACAATGTCAAAAGCCTTTTGCTCTGATACCAAATACAGGATGAAGAATACTTTACCTTGTATATTCTTACAAGCCAGTGCTCTGTAGTGTAGGCTTCCTCCAAAACATCAAGTTCAAAGTCTTTATTTCCAATCTCAGCATTTCTCACCCTGTCATAACCAGGTGGACGCTCTGAGAAGAAAATCATAAAGACCACTTAGCAGGTGTTAAAAGTGTAACCAAGCACGTGCAATACATTTTTATTTGTCACACCTTTGTCTGGCAAAAAAGCCAGAATTGAAAAGATTTTTGAGCAACAGCATTAGTGATACTCACTAGCCTCTGTGTAGACCTGTCCAAAGCGATAGTAGCACATCTTGTACATGAGGCAGTTGAGCAGGACCGGAGAGCCCTCACGATCCACTCTGAACTCCCCAGTGGGAGTGTAGTAATCATGCTCTTTAATGTGCTTGCCAGTGTCAGTGCTTCCTCCGATACGCACCATCCAAAGAAATTTGTTGATATCTGATATGAAGTAATACAACAAATTAGCCGTAGTTCTAATATTTATACAAAATACATGCTTTTGGTCTTCGAAGCAACTTTGTTAATTTTGTTTATTTTGACATTTTCCCCCACATTATTTGTACTTATTACTTATTAGAAGAACTATGATAAATTTCCACATACCATCAGAAGAATAACCGGTCAGCCCTCCAAAAATGACCAAGACATAGCTGACATCCAGTTCCCTCATAATCTCATATGCCCTTTCTTCTGTAGATGCCATAGCCTATACACAAAAAAACTGTCAGAAAATGCACATATTGCAGTTGATTTCTGCAATAATGAAATGAAGCCGACCTGTCCGACTCTGGATATATGGGTATTGTTCCATGTGTTGTTGTCCACAAGAATAGTTCGATTAGCCATAGCAGTTATCTGATAGCCATAATCCCACCACGACATGACTTTGGCATCCTGTCAAAATAGTTAAAAATGATTCTACTATATCATTGACTGCAAATGTGCATCTAAATGGTCTTTAAATGAGTTTTAAATAGTTTGACTGACCTCTGGTGTGTTGTGGCGGAGCCAGTAATAAGCCTCCCTGAAATCGTCAAAGATAATGCGGCTACCATCTCCTCCACGGGCCGACAAAACAATAGAGGGAGAGGAGTAGGCTTCACTGGTGACCCAGGTAGAGTGGAAGGTGTATGTGATGAGGAAAAAGGCCATAACCAGAATCATTCCACTGGCAACCTGAAATGTAAAGGAACAACAGTCAATTCAGAAGTTATGCATTTGTCAATGTAAACCATGAAACTATGGTTACGCTCATACCTCATTTTTAATTGGATAGGTGGAATCCTGCTGCTTCTTGCCTTTCTTGTCTGGACGGCTGACGTCAAGGTTCTTCATATAAGTGGTCAGAACCTGGGACACACCAATGCCTGACAGGATGCACATGACTGGAGCCAGCACCAGCATCAGACGGACCTGAGGAGGCAGCATACAAAAACCGTCAATATAATGTAAGAACCGAGTAGTATATAGTAGATTATATTTTCCTTTGTTAAAATGCATGGTAAAACATGTTACAGTATAAACCAGAAACATATAAATACCATAACAGCCGAGAAGTACATGCTGGTGACTCCATACATGATGATAAATATCCTTGCATCTGACAGGTTGTTGAAACAGTAGTAAAGGCCAACTATAGGAAGAACAAAAGAAAACAATAAAGGCAGGTGCACTGGAAACAATATGTAATTAAGTCAAATAGAAACGATTCTTTTGCCAAAAGTGAAGTAATTTTACTGAGCACTGCCAGAAGAGTGCATTAATGTTAACACAAAACCTGGAATGAAGCATATACAGATGACTAAATATATCATTACTTTATTGGGTATAGCACTTCAAATATGTGCAGACACAAATATTTCAAAATCATTATTTGAAGTTAATATCACACTTGAAGTTAATATCACACCTGGAAACATGAACACTAGCAGCTGCAAATCAAAGTAGTAGGAGGACCAGGTTGTAGGCTGATGCTCAGAGACAGAAGCAATGATAGGAATGTTGTTCTTGGCATAAGAGGGGTCCAGCAAGGAGTAAAACCGGCCAGTCCATGGAGAAATCTTGCCTATGGGTAAAAAACAAAGCAAAATTTGTTTAGCTATGTTCTAATGTAAAAAGATAGCACGCGTTCAGCCAAATATCTCACCGGTCAGCATCAGAACAGCTCCCACAGACAGCAGGATGAAGCCCACCAGTGAGATGACACTCTTGAACAGCACCTCAAACTGCTGGGCATTGAGTTTACTGCGCAGGTAATCCACAAAGGCATGAATCTGGCACAAGCCGAACACGCCAAAGGCAGCCATGTGCTCTGAAGACTGCACTGGCTGGAGAAAGAAAATAGGTAGATATGGTGTGTCTGAAACTGAAATATAATAATTTGGTAACATCTGAAAACATGAATCAGTACAATTCCTACCTGGAAGCCTACAAATGAAATCTGCATGGAGAGGATGGTGCCAAGACAATACACTGTGCAGTAAGCCACATAGATGCGATGAGAGAATCTGCCAGTCAGCATCAAAACCAGGACGTGAAGGGGAATAAGGTTGATCAGAAACACATAGCCACCCCATGAGGAAACCTACAGATGAACATTACTGGATCAGTATCTCAGAAAACATTTCAAACAAACTATATATACGCACCATGTAGAAGTATGCCAGTGCACACATGGATGACCAGTATTGAGATCCAGTTTTGACAGCCTTGATCCACATGTAATAGGTCAACAGCATGCAGAAGATGGCAATACCTAAAGAAAATGAATCAGAAAATTAAAAACACACAGATCGATTATTCATATTTCTTTTCCAAAATGTTTACAATTCAATACCTTCATTATCATAGGAACCAGCAACAGAACGGGAGATGTAACCAGGCACCACAGCAATCATGGCTGCTGCGAGAAGCCCAGCTCCTGCATCCTGCAACAAAGTGAAGAAGAACATTTAGTCTACAGGTACGTAACCAACATTGAATGTGACATGCTATACTTTGTAGTTTTTTCCATACCTTTAGCTCCTTGGTCAGGTGGTAGGTGACAATGGCGGTGAAGGACGAAAATAAAGGCGCAAGGAAGACACAGACATTACGGATGTCAATGGTAATGTGAAAAAAGTGTAGTACGTGGTAGAGGACAGCAGATGTGACCATCAACCCTGTACAAAGAAGCACAGTACATGAAATACTACAAAATAACACAATATTTTATTTTACTTTCTTTAAATTCTGACCTGGATAAATGGTGCCACCAATAATCCTTCCAAGAGGATACCATGCCCTGTCGTCAAACCAGTTGTGAAACTTATAAAATCCTTCTTCTGCTAGGAAGCGGGTGGTACGGTAGTTGAAATACCTGAATGCAAAATAAAAATAAAAATTAATGCAATAACTTAAGACAACGGGATGGGTTGGGACAATTAGCAAAATGACTTACGGATCAAACTCATGGATGACACTTTCAAACCTCAACACAGAGAAAAGCCTGGTGGAGAATGCTATAAAAGACAACAAAGATTTTTTACACTTTCTGGAGGTTTGTGAACACAGATCGAGTGTATCATGCAGTGAGGACTTACACAGGACAGCAGCCATTGACAGGATGAGCAGCTTCAGCAGTGTGTCCTGTTTCTCGTAGGACAAACGCAAGAAGCCCAGCTTGGTCATTTTGGCGAGGTTAGGGACAGCTCACCGTACTACCTGACAAGGACACAAACAATCAATACAGGCCAACTATAACACACACACACAGAAATACACCTTTTAATCACTTGAATGGGTTTTACATTAGAGAGTAGGAATCCTATACCACGAGCAACCAAACACAAAGCTCTACAGACAAAGCATGTTCAAAATACAATTTCTAGTAACTTGACTGTCCAACCCAACCACATAAGGCCACGCAACAAGAAGTGGCGTCAGGAAGAACCAGGAAGCTGCTATTGTAGAAAACCTCAGCACTGGTCTATGCCTAGTTTTGCATTACAAAAAATAAGAGGGTAGCTATATCCAACAATCGCATGCAACTATTAAACTCAATACTTTACACTTATCATAAAATAATTAAAGTCGGTAGAAACGTGACAGCAATTTAACAGCGGTCTAGTATAATGGTCAGAACTATCGATTTAACAGCAATCAGCTTTCAACTCTTACAAATGCGATACCTTTACATGCACATTGTGACGCTTTACAAGCAATGTGAATTACATAGCATGCTGTGAAGTCTGCAGGCCGGTGTATGAATGTTTAAGTAGCTAGCCAGGCTAACATCATATAGCTTCTCACTACGGGGACTAAACCATTCCCGTAGTGAGTTAAACATACAATTATAATTTTCATGCATAGGAGAATAATGTCAGTGATGTAGAGGTTTGTCTTTCATGTTAACAGAATAATTCAATGTCCAGAATCACTCACCCGCTCTGCTCCTGTTTCTCATACACTTTTCACACACAACCTTCACCGTTCACTAGTCCCGCCCCAATTACTCCATCACGTCTGTTCATTGGTTAAAGGGTACGCCGCACAAAGACTCCATACATTTTATTCGCCGCTTCTCTGTCAATCAAATCTAGTTCCATACCTAGCAGCAGCGGTGTAGTGACGTGTCCTTACCGGGCAAGTTCATTTATCACCCCCGCTTATATTAACTTTATAGAAACTGACCTAAACACATATTTTGCCTCAATCGAAGAACTCAAATTAAATAATCAGGAACTTGAACAAAGTAATCGACTTCTTAAAAAATATATTTTAGCTCATACGCAGACCCCTTGAACTTAGTTTACTGTTTATTTTTGTATTTATTTTTCGTTACATTGTTTTGTATTGACAGACCTTTTACACATATTGTATTGTAATATTGTACAATTGCTACATTTATTATGAATAATAAAAAAAGGTTCATTCACCTCCTGCTGGTCCGAGGTATGTCCTTAACTCTAGGCGTATGCCGACCCCATTCACATCTGTCATATCCACACCAGAAAGATATCTCATTCCCACACACTGACCACAATGGTAAATACTTGTATTTTTATTGAAATGAAACTTAGTGATATAGTTTACAAAAACTCACAAATTTCAGCATGTGCCTCAGTAGGCTACTTGCAGTGAAGGCCCCTGCTAAAATTGTGAGCTTTGTCAAGTGAAACGAGTAGTTGGAGAGGGTCATCGTGACATTTGTAGCATTGTGGCTGAATATTCACAATCTACATACAACATAAAAACAATGTTGAGACTTCTTGTGTTTAGCTGTGAATCAAAAGCTAAACAGGCAGGTTAAGGCAACTTACCCTTTTGTTTGTCCTCTTAACCACAACCAATAACTCACAATAATACACGTGTGACTCAGTCAATCAGTGGTTAAAACAAAGAAATTAAAAGCAGCAGTTTGGCAGTGTCATTGCATTTCTATTATTATACTGCCGACTGAAAACACACTGCTGGTGTCACCCTTTGTTCAACATGTGATCTCAATAGACTTAAGTTCTGATGAGTTTGTGATGAGACAAAGGACACCATTATGTCAAAAACGACAGTTTTTGGTATTCGCTACTCTTTGCTGATATCAGCTCAGTAGCTTTTGGACAAACTTTAATAAAAGCCTTTCACAATTACAAAACCACACTGTTATAACGACACAGTGTCAGTGTTAATTGAGTTAGGATGTTTTAAAAATCTATAATTACTCTATGAAAGCACACAAGCCCCTTGGATGCTCCTTTCCATGTTATGTTTGTTTAAACATATCAAACCTCTGTGGTTTCTGGTGCTGTAATTTATTAAAGAGAGTCACTCGAATGGCACATTATACAAAAAACAATCAAAGAAAGTCAAAAACATAATATATAAATGTGTTTTTGAGTGTGAGGCACAGGGCAGCCGATTGTTGTGTCACACTGCTGTATGTTGCCAGGTGCTGCAAATCAAACTTCAGAGGGCCATGGGTAAATTAAAACACATTAACCTGTTCATCTTTATCCAAGTCCTTCAGATTTTCACAGTATGTGACTTGTGTCCTTCATCAGGTCCATCACTGGGGGGGCAGGAGGCGCTGGCGGGACGGGGAGGTGTGGGGGGTGGACAGTCGTTCTGAGGAGGGCGATGGTGTCAGGGAAGATTGCAGGTGGACTGTCTTGTGAAAAAGCTTGTTGCTGATCATCACAACAAGGGAGAAGAGACGCAGCTGGAAGTGGCTTTAAGAGTAAAATCATACATTTAGTAAGAGTGCAAATGAAACAAGAACAATGTATTTTTACTTACTAAAACTTTGTTGGAGTCTTGGCTTCATTGGCGCTGATGATAAACAGGGGGAAGAGAATAGAGAACAAGCAGCCACTAGCGAAATAGAAAAGCAAAAGTTAACTGAAGTTTACCATAACAGTGACATGTCAATGTGAAAATAGCTGGTTTTCATAGCTTCTGAAATGAGTTTCAACAGAAATCCCACACTATAGAAAATAAGTTTCATGCACACTCGTGTGTCCTCCACTATGTTATATAACCAGGCTGCACTTAGGCCCAGCACAGTTCGGCAGCCGCTAGTGTAAGTGTGCCCTTGAGAAACAATATTGGCTAGGCAGCCTCACCTTATAATGTATGAAGATGGAAGTGCGGTTAGCAGAGCCATTGGCAAACCAAAGCCAAAGTAATAGGGCCAGTTTCTTTCAATATTCGACAATCTCTGGTGCATTTCAATGCCTATAATCAAAAACACAATGATGCTCTTGTATTTGTTTATTCAACATATACAACATGTTAGATTGCAATAACTAGGAAATAAAATGTCTCACCATGATTGAACCAGCGATACTCAAAGCAGTAGAGAGAGTACAAGAGTGACATGTGCAGCAGACTAACCATCTGTCCAATGGCATCAATGGGGAAGAGACTAACAATCATACCCTACAGGATAACCAGGATACACAACACAACAGTTTGAGAACTGCATTATTCATTTGATAATTAAACAAAGAACTTTTATATCAGAAACATAGAGTACCTGAATGAGAAAGAGCGCCTGAAGGAGGAGGTTAAAAAGCATGTCTGCAATGATCTTACTAACACTGGGAAATGGCTGAGCTTTACAACCGGACACTTCAAAGGCCAAATCGGCTATATCCTGCAAAATATAAGACATTAAATTTATATTAAGAAATAATAATAACTCGGCCTGTGCTGTTGTCCCTGACAGCAAGGTGTATATCAGCGAAACGGCCCCATACGTCTGCTACAACTGTCACCAATGGGCTACTTAATCAGACATTGTATGATTTCTAAGGGTTTTTATATCGTTAATGAGCAATTAAGAGGCCTCGCCCCCAAACCATGACAAACATGGGAAGGGTCTATTTGACTTTTTTGATTTGTCTGGATGTTTGTGAAGAACGTTTTTGCCAAATTTTGAAAATTCCCTAAAACTACATTATTCTTTCAGTCTATAGGGTGCGCTATAGAGGTAACTGCCATCATATTAGTCAGATGTGTTCAGGGCCGGGGGGTCATTAGGTATTTCAGGTTTGAGCCTAATCGGGCAAAGTATGTGCA
>JAVQKC010006414.1:0-10088 GCA_036025475.1 Philypnodon macrostomus
CGGTCCGATAGCAGCATATAGGCCGTCGTCTGGGTTTAGACATTTACTGGCCGGGGGGGGGGGGCTTTTCCCTTGACTGTGTAAAAGTAAAGATGAGCCTTGTAAAGTGATTCGCAATGCAGGTTTATTGGGGCAAATGATGTCTGGCAGTGCCAAATGAAGACTTGATATGCATATGCTTATAAAAGGGGGGAGAGAAGATTGTAACAAGTGGTTATGGTGGGAAGGGGGGTGCGTTCAAGGACTGGTAAAAAGCTAGGCTGGAGATGCACTGGATACAATACTGTTGAAACACATTGGCCTAAACTATATTTTGATATATGACTTAGAACTTTTTCCCCCCATTTGATGTCACACTAGAGCCCGGCTACTTTGGGCTCGATTTGGGGTATTGCACTGACAACCATCCATTTAGTCGCAGGGCTGAGCATAGCTATTTAGTCATATAGACCTTTTCAAAGTTTGTAAACAGAAAGTTCTAAATTCCAGAATGGAGGCAACTGGAGGCAAGACCATAATACATTTTCAATGGAGAAATTAGCCATACATTTTTGCAAATCAAGATGGTTTTGACAAATGCCATCCACTCTGCTATAGGTGATGTCAGAGACGGGTTAGGACACATTAGTGAATGTAGAACAGTTAGAATTTTGGCAGATTTTTAGGTTTTACTGGACACGTCCTGTTGAAGACCACAATAGTTTTTTTTATGGTATGCTCAGAATTATTCTATCTCTCACCACAAATCACATTTTTGCTCATCATATTCTTGCTATGTCACCACCAGATGCCGGCAAAAATACACACTGCACCGCCGATAAAAAAAATCAATGACTTTGCTTACATTCTCAGACCATGTTGTTATATACTTCAATAGTATATATGTCTTTTTGTTTCAAATACTTGGATATCATTTTTTTATATGATGGCAAATTAAATGCAACTTTCTTTTATTACCCTCGGCTTGGAGAGGATGCCGAGGAGAAATAGCGCTGAAAATGATACAGTTGTGGGAATATAAATCGACTTGCAAGCCCAACATAAGCTTAGCACCTTTTATGATTATATTGTCCCATTATCAAACCCAGTTGTATGGACAGAAACACCGGTAATGTCAATTTCGGGGTAATGGAGTGAAACGTACAATAACCATTAGTACCTCTAGGTCCACTTTACATTATGCAGGACTAATGTCAGGATAATATAATGGTATAAAACTCCGACAAAGAGCAATAAAAACTGTCTGTTTGTTTTTTTTTGTTTTTTTTGCATTTTAGTCTTTAAGTGCAGCATAATATCTTCATTAAGAATCTAGTTACTTTTAGTTTGTGGCCTACCCCCTCACAGACAACACTCACATTTTATGCAGAATTTAAAATTTTGCTTGATAATATCCATTTGTTTTCTTATTTACTTCAGTCAGTGGTCATGGGTAGCTGGACAAGATCAGCAACTATGGGCCTGAGGTGGACTAGTGTGGGGCTACAGGTAGCGCCAACTGAGTGTGAATTCATTTGAACTGTATCACGTTTAAACAGGATAACATTACGTTTTATTGATCGCAGGTACAAGCGGCCGAAATTAGTTTCCTCCACAGGGTGGCCGGGCGCTCCCTAAGAGAGAGGGTGAGAAGCTTGGACTCTCAGAGTAGAGCCGCTACTCCTTCACATCGAGAGGAGCCAGCTGAGGTGGCTCGGGCATCTTTTTTGGAGGCCCCCTGGTCGGACATGTTCCGGGCATGTCCCACCGGGAGGAGACCCCGGGAAAGTCCTAGGACACGCTGGAGGGATTATATCTCTCAGCTGGCCTGGGAACGTCTTGGGGCTGGAGGAAGTGTCTGGGGAGCGGGAGGTCTGGGCATCTCTGCTTTGACTGCTGATTCAAGATACTATCACGTTTTAAAAGGTTTTTACAAGAAAACTAACTGTTAATTCAGTTGGCAGTAATTATGCTGCCGTACAGGGCAACCAGCTCACTTTAATAAGCATTTTTTGGATGAGGAGAGGAACCTTGAGTACTCTAATTAGAAATTTAAAAAATAAAATAAAAATAAAATAAAAAAATAAAAAAATAACTAAAAATAAAATTACAAAAAATTTGCTGCAATCATATTATGTAGTTTTATCCTAAGAAATCATAAAACACTAACTCGTCCGACCTGACTCTACTTTGCCCTACCCCCCGGACCTCTAGCGCTCTCTATAGGCATTTGGGCCATTACTGTCAGTAGAAGCTGGCTCGATGGGGTGACCTTTTGTTCCAACCTCGTTACCGTGGTAGATTCATTAAAAAGGGTGTTTAATTAGCAACAGAACTGCATCAGACGAGCCGAGACCTGGTGGTCATACACACGGATCAATGCTCTTGTGTGGGATCTACAATTAGCAAGCAGGGACCTTTAACATATGACATGAAGTATACAGACGAGCATATTAACAAACTGTTCCGGAGCAACAAGATTCAACCAATCATCATCTTTGAGAAGATCTTGCATCAGAACTGAAAATGCTTTGAAATTGTATGGATTCATATTTTGCATAGCATTTTTTTAGGCTATTTTATGTACCTGTTCCACTAGTCAGTGAATATAGTCATGCACAAAACCGGCTGAAGATCAAACCAAGCATCTTAGTGAAGAAGAAGAAGATTTTTGTGATTTTTATTTGAGCAAAATATAATCACTCAGGTAAATGTACAGCTTACAAGCCTCAGAGTCTACTGAGAAAAAAAACTCTGAGACCCTCTGTGGGCTGAATGAGAATGTTTTTTTGTTTTAGAGCCCATTTTTGTTTTTTAACCAATCACACGATTCCACAGCACAGGAGCGCTCTGATTGGTCGATACATCCTTTATTTATCCCTAACTAGAATCTATCAGGAACAATGTGAGGGAGCAAGTTTAGCCAACTTCAGACTGCTGCTCGTTATTCTGATACATCCTTGTTTGTGTGAGACCGTGATAGAGGGTTTGTTCATTTTTTTCTGCACAAAATCAGGTACTGCAACTTTATTGCGGCATGGCAGCTTTGGGTAAAAACTGGTTTGAGATCATGGAAAGGTGACTCGTTACATTAAGATCTCTGAACGTACATCAAAACATGAAGCAGGTGGACTATAGCAGCAGAAGACCACACCGGGTGCCACTTTATCAGGCACAAATGATGGTAATATGTTAACGTATGTTCGTGAGCATGGACCATGCCTCATCTACCTCCTCAACACACCGTCACCTCACATTAACCACACCTCCAATTTACCCCCAAGCCATTCTTATACCTGCCAAAACCACCACACATGGTTCATCTCCGTTCTCTTGGCCCACCCTCCCTACTCTTGCTGTCTCATGTTTCGTCTTCTAGTCTTTAGAACAGTGGGGGAGTCCCTAGTCAGCTGGGCTATCTACCAGTACCCCCATACCGAGTCTCATCTACCCCAGCTATCATCGCCTGCATCCTCTGGCTCCAGAACCATTGTCATGCCACATTCTCATCCAGTCATCACTTCAATAAACTGTCTAAAACAGTTTGCATGACATTTACAAAAAGACTAGTGAAGCAGAACAGCCTTAATGTGTCTATAGGAGGAAAGATACTTGAGATAGTATCCAAACTCAATGTGTTGGTGTGGCGTGGTCCTTGCTAGTGAAGTGGCCAGTGAGTGTATGCCTAGACGCCATTTCATTAGGTGTATTGTTCATGTGCATACTCAGAGTTCCCGAAACATAATGGTGCGTTCCAGTTGTAATCGGAGGTCAGAATTTCCGAGTTCCGAGTTTGTTAAAATCAACTGGGACAGCCCTTGATGTGGAAATTCCTACTCGGACAACCCCGAGATCCGACATGGTGGAGCCCTATTTTACAAGAAAGTGAAAAATAGAACTTGTATAATATCTCTACCTGTTAGCATGCTGCTCTGATGTATTTTAGCATCTGCATTTAGAAAAACTATGCTAAAATCCCTGTTGTTGCTAATCCTGCTAACTGCTAAACAAAGTGGCTTATGTTATACATTTTACACTTCAACTGGCACCTTTAAAATGGGGCACTGATCTTTATCCAATCTTGGTTCACATAATTCATTCTTACCCCTAATAAGGAAGCAGGGGGGGTAAAAAAAAAAGCAGTTGGAAAACGATAGTTGGCATGCATATCCCGTACAATCCGGTTTTGTCACACAGCCTGGCTTTTCTAACACATGTATCTAAAGTCACCGCAGGCTCCGAATAACAGGCAGGAGCGGGTGCACCTGCCGAGATCACAGCGAGAAGCGAGAAGCATGAAAAAGAGCTGAACTCAGGTGTGCCCGAGCTCTATTTTTGCAGCCGAGAACACTTCCTGCATAATACATGGGGCACAGAGCCATAGAGACGCAGCATTGGCAAAAACTCATCGGGCATCTTCTAGGCTGTGGGCTGTCTGTCAAATGCAAGAAGAGGTTGTGCACATAAAACTCCTGCCACCAGCCTATTCAACACTAACCCGAATATTCCTTTTTTATGTTGAGTGCTCTATTGTACAAAGCCTGATTTCTAGCTCAATTGTCTTACCAAATGAATATATTGCATTATGCTGTCAAACCTGGATACAAAAATTTACTTTTTGAGACAAAGGCTTGGGTGTAAGACAACTTTGAACCACCAAAAAATGGCAAAAAGACACCAGGTGGCCAAATATGGGCTTGACGCAGGGTACATGGTGAACCAGCTAAGTGCAGGGCAAACCAAGCATTTGACAGAATCCACAATATCTGAAGTTTGACAAAATTAGTATTACATTTAACAAGATGTGGCTACTTGGAGCTGCTATATGGTTGGTTTAAATAAAGCTTCACAGACTAACAAACGCTACCATTGGACACAGTCAGAGCAGAGGGGAGGGTCTAAACACCATTTGTACGGGTTGTGTGTCAGCGCTGCAACTGACCAGCCCTTGCCCGGGGAGTACCCACCTCAGCCCCAAAGCTGCTGACATATAGGCTTCAGCCACCCAGGACCTTCAACGGGACTAAGCAGCAACTGTGAGCTTAAAAAGTCAGGGTACCCGGAGAGAACCTAGTGTGACACAGAGAGGATGTGCAGACTCCATCACTTGCTGAAGATCAACAATTCTAACCACTCTGCCACCCTTTGTGGCACACCTTGAATATTATCTCAAGCTATTACCATACACACAGTTGAGTACTTAAAACCTCAGTCACATTCCACACATTTTGCTGTTAACTGTTGAATCTAATGAAGGCAGAGCGGCGGAATGATCTGGATTGGTTCTCCACCTAATTAGAGCCAGGTATCCCGACCAGAAATAATGTGAATAATACAAAATGGGAGTCGATAAACATGGCCGCCCCTGTACTCTGTCCTCCTCGTTATACTCCAGTCGTGTGCATCAAATGATAACATCATGCAAATCCACTCGGGCAACAGGATTATACAATCAGATGTACAGTATTCCTGCCACTTGACCTTTTTCGTTGGATATTTCAGGCATGGTTAGGCTTTGTTTCACAACCTTGGGGAGTCGTGTTTTTTATGTAAGCAAGGCCGAGGCAGTTTCGAAACTTGGAATGCAGGATCATGTGTAAACCCCTGCATCCGTTTCACTAACATAAAAGTCTTCTTTCACTACGAGCGCATATCATCTTTGGTCTTCCTCCTTGGTGTCTCCAACATACACATTCCATATATTCAATAGTCCTCAATGTTTTATTGTGGACTGGATGATTTTAACTAACTCTGTACATCCTTGACACACGAATTCCAGAGGTGGCTCTACCGTTAGGCAAAGGTAGGCAGCTGCTTAGTGCCCCCCCATTTCCAGGGCCTCATAAATGAAGCCTAAAAGAAATATGTGTTGGATTTTGAATTTGGTAAAATAGAATTAGAAAAGCCAATATGCCTCAGCAGTTTCCCGCTTTCTCTGTATGGTAAAGCCATCTGGTTGCTGTGGACGGACGAATCAAGAATGTTTCCAGGTAGGACTTAAAAAGCACCAAATAGACCCTTTCAAAGTTTGTAAACAGAAAGTTCTAAATTCTGTAATGGAACCAACTGGAGGCAAAAAAGACTAATACTTTTTCAATGGAGAAATTGCAATTAGCCACATAATATTGCAAATTAAGATGGTTTTGACAAATGACAACCACTCTCTGTTTTGCTCCAGTCGCCTTCATTCAGGAAAGGGTCTAGCCCACAAACAGCTCAAATCTGCCACTGCCTAATTCTACCTACCTCTGGCTATTTACTAGTGCTACTTATCTACTTCCATTGCACATTCCATTCAGGACAATCGTCCAGCTAGGTTATGACCAAGATTCCTGCTTGAGATCTGGAGATGAGCCGCTGGATACTGCACAAGAATCAGCTGCTTCAGACAGGTTGTCCCGATAGTAGTATACGATCTGGATGCTGCGAAGATAATCACATTCCTTGATAGGTTCAATGCTACGTTTAAAAAGGAAATCCTAAGAACTGGACAAGAGTGACCTTACAGCTGTCCAGACCAACGTAAGGTCCATTCTCCATGCTGGAACACCTGTGTAGATCACAAAAAAACCCATCTTTGTTTCTGGTACAATGCTTCAGCTGTAGCTTTTCCCCATTCAAAGGCATTTAAACAGTGTGACAGAGTTGAATTGAATGTAATGAAAGAGTGCAACAGTAGATTTTACCGAGGGAGCTGCCAATGCCTGTGGGTGCTTGTAGGCGTTTGGCAGCCCAAACCGGGATGTTTTTGTTACATCTGCTAGAATGGGGATGCCAGGGCTTTTGGAAGCTACAAGTTTAAATCCTTTTTTCGTCAACCAAATCCTCAGTGTGATGTAAGTAATTCAAACGATAAGATTACAAAAAAACACTCTGATTTGAATGTTCCTTTTTATGTGTTTTTGCATTTTCTAGCTTTGGTTTTGGTTGTTTTTGTATTTGTCCTATGTTTTGGGGTTTTGTTTTTGTTTGTTTTTTTATTTTTTTTTCTTATGTATTATTATTAATTATTTTATTATTTTATTATTATTATTATTATTTATGTTATATTATTATTATATTATTATTTCTGTAATTACCTTTTTGATGTTGTTGAAGTCCTTTCTACTCATCGAATCCTCAGTGCAATGCAAGAAGATCCCACTAGAGCACTTTGATTTGAACTTTAGAAAAAATGATTTTCCAATAAAAAAAAATTTCTTCCGAGTGCTTAGGTATTTTCAATTATAGGGAATATGTCGGGGTGACCTACTGTAATTAAGGACTAATCATGCCACTGGATTCGGAGAAGCATCCTCATCAGCCTTTCATTAGTGGAGCTACTTGAGATGCCCAGCGGCGACCCAGCCCCCTTCAGGGACGCACACACGGGCCAGGCCAGAAGCAAAGTCCATCACAAAAACAGCAGCATATATTAACCACTTATTGTTTGGCCAAATTAATTCTTTGTTAGTATTCAAATAGTGGAGTCTTTCAAAAGGTTTGCATCAACGGGTTCCTAATTGGTTCATATGTAATTTACATTTATTTTTTATTGTGGCTTGATTTTTTATATCTCTTTTAAGGTTTTAAGTCAAGCCCAAAGACCAGTTGTGGTACCATATGGTATTTCATAGTTCTTAAATGACATACTGTGTTGTAGAATCATAACTGCATCAGAAATAAAGTTTGTAATTCTTAATAAATTCGTTTATAAATTTTTTTTTTTTTTTTTTGCTTTCTAGAGAAATTGGAAGTAGCTTTGTTTTCTGTGCAATAAATAAAGGGAAATATTTTTTAGTTTTTCATTGTTACCATTTATTATTTAAAACCCTTGTGTTGCCTTTGGGTCAAATTGACCTGTTTTGAGTTTTTACAAAGAGAAATTGTACATGTTTTTACTATGAAATTTACTGGCTTCATTTTATTTTGTGTGACAAACGAGTAAAAAAACAACCTTTTGAGCACACTATCTATCGATCGATCTATTTGACCTGGAGGCAACACAAGGGTTTTAAAGTTTAGCTTTTTATTATTGTGTTTTGTTTCTCTTGTTTGTTAGTTACATTTTTGGTCATGTGTTTTGTTATTTGTTATTCTGACTTACCTTTGAAGACCACTGGAAGACACTGCCAGTCATACAATTGGCTGGGTGGTAAAAAATGTTGTCCGTAATGTTCAATAGATGTCGTATTGGTCACATTGTGCTATTATTAAGCAACATTATGAAATTACTCGTCATAACCGAAATGGCCTCAAAATGTATAACTATTTTTCACAGCCTTTAAACGTAAATAACCACTTGCTAATCTATCCTCATTACTGAATATGCATTGCTATTAGCCTTCTCCGCTATACATTTCCTCTCAATGTCTCGATGATGACTCTCCGCAAATGTTCCTTAATGTTAATGCTCCCATTTCTTTGCCCAAGACCATTTAGCTTTTCTGTGAGCTCACACCAGGCTCCATTTCCATCACGCTACGCCAAAACGACACGCGACCTTTATTGAAAAACGACTCGCAATTTCATATCGGAGATTGACGGCCCCGCTGTAGCAAGGTAAGATAATTCTTCGTGGGTAATTACTGATAAAGAACATTGAGTTAGACAGATACATGCAAGGTTCGCAGTGAGGGTGCCCGTTTCAATTACAACGCATTAACTTAACAAAAATCCTTATGGGATTGTGAGCTGCGAGACCCGAGGAGAATTAATACGATCGCATAGGGTCCATTTAGCAAGAAGTAATTAGCTGCTAATTAGCCATTAGTTATTCGATTAGCTTTTTATCAGCCAGTCATGGTCAAAAAGGCAGGAATAGCGGGTAAGTTGTCACCTTGATGTAATTAAGCTACAGCCTCGGAGGGAGAGAAGAAAGAGCATTGGAGGTATTTTTGGTCCATTTGGCCCCGTGGCTGATCAAAAGGAACGATAAATTACCAAGCGTTTCAAAAACTCCAGTGGTGGTTTGTAGTAAATAGCAGAAAAAAGGAGTAAATTCACTCCCTGCCCACGTGGACCCACTAACAAGACTGAGATGCCAAAAGAGTGGCTTGAAATGGAATAATACTTGACAGCCATGCAGCCATTTACTACATGCTATTTCTGGACAGTTTTGAAGGCTACATATCGGAACAGCTAAAACTGCTTACAAAGATTTTTAACCAAATGGATTTTCCCCAATTGGCGGGATTAGGCTATAGAAACTGTCATGACCTACACTTGGTGAGTGTTGATTGACTCTTCATTCTTGCACCCTCCCCTACAGTCATGGTTAACACATATCCCTGTATAAACCCTTTTCAAGTTTGGACCTTAATACATTTTCAATGGAGAAATTACAGTTAGCCACAAAATATTGCAAATTAACATTTTTGACAAATGACAACCACTGCTCCATGTAGGTGATGTCAGAGCCTGGGTAGGAAACATTAGTGAAAGTACCTCACATTGTATGTTGATTTAATGTACACATTAGTAACAGTTAGACTTTTGACTAGGTTTTAATGGACAAGTCTTTACAGAAACAGCTTTTTTTGCTCCAGTCGCCTCCATTCCGGAATTTTTAACATTCAATATGACAAACCTTTTAAAGGGTCTATAGATGAACTGGTGGCTCTAAATACTTTCCCGAACATCCAAGAAGTAGATGTTGAGTTTTCTGATTGTGCAGGATGATGTAGGAGAAAGCACCAATGTTGACATACAATTTACTTAAATGTATCTTATTTTTTTACATACAATATTTAGAAATCAAAAAAAGCTGATTTTTACCAGCATTTTTAAGGATTTTTGTTCTTCAAATTTGAGAATTGATAAAGCATTTACACCATAATTACTAGATGAACTACAGGGTTCAGGTCTAGGTTCCATGTCATTGTGAGATAGACAGAGTGGGTAGAGTACTTCAAAATAATGTTACTTAAGTAAGAGTAAAAAGTACTCATTCACATAATTCTGTTTGAGCGTAATGTCAGATTATTTGGGCATTAAAGTGGGCAAAAAAACATATTTTCAAAAGATAAACTAAAAACATAAATAATATTTTCAAAAATTAAGGCACAAGGAACAGAATTTCCACATCATCACATTTTTCACATAAAGCTGTTCTTACATGACACACAGAG